>VYZW01000190.1:16512-69315 GCA_013401315.1 Balaeniceps rex
AATTTTTCCACATAATTAATTCAGTCTGTGAATAAAAAAAAATTCCTCATATCTCCATGTGCGCAAAAAAAAAAATTTACTTCATTTCACAAACATCTTTCAATCTTCTCTTCTCCTCTAACGATTCTGCATTACTACAAGGCCTGAATCTGTAATACTGTACTCTTTCATCACCAGTCTTAGTCTTGCCCTTGGTTACTTCCCTGTTGGCTGCAAAGATGGCCAAGTAACGCCTCCAGAGTGAAAGCAGCTTCTGCTCTGCCAGGCTCTGACAGCTGTGTACATCGTCTGGCTCCATTCTCCCTGAAAGCTGTTACTGTCACTTCTGCAATAAGTCTCCACCAGCCAAAGGACCAAATATGCCAATTACAATCCTGAGCTGTGGTGAACTAGCTTGCAGCAATGTAAGAAAAAGAATGGACATGTTTTAGAAAAGCAAACACATTAGCCTTTCACCCTAGAACTCACAAATAGCTTTAATACAAAGTGGACTTTTGAGTGGCCTCAGTTGGTTAAGTCATAACTGGGAAATTCTTTGGTAGTGCCTTTTGTTCTTCTGTTTTTGGTAGAAAACAGAAGTACACAATTTCAAAGTTTTCCTTTCTGTCCCGCCTCATGTTTCTCCTCTACTGTAAATTCTTGGACACACAGTCAGGGTTTACCATAGATCAGCACTGCTAACATACTGCCAACACCAGCTCAGCATTACAAATTCCCACAACACTAAAAGATGTTTCTAAACTAACGACACAGTAACTTATTTTTAAAAATAATAAGCAGCAGTGCCAAGGATCTACATATTTATTTTGGCAGTTGTTATTGTTCTAGCTCGAGATGTTTCAATCGGATCTGTAATCACTTTCAAGGTCACATGGCACTGTTTATGTTGTACCCCAACCATACAGGATGAATGACTGAAACGTATCTAATGTTTCACTGCAGTAAGGGACAGTCTGATTAAAAAACCCACCACTGACAGTGTAAAAGCATAACACAGTTAAAACTACTACAGTTGTGCTCAATACTATGCTCTACCATCTCCAGTGCCTATGCTAATGTATTTTGGAAGCATCCTGGATAATGCCAAGCTTTACCTATGAAGATGGGCAACAGTCCAACTTCACAGCTCTGGGGACCAGATCACAAGTCTGGGACTGCCCCTTGCATGACACTGACAGCTCCTTGCAATCCACACAAACAGAGGAAGAGAAGCACTTTCAGGTGGATGTAATGACAACAGCTGGTTCTCTACACCAATGGATGCTTACAGTCACAGTGGGAGTCATTCTGCTGTTAGGGCATCATGCACTGCTCAAACAACTGTTTGCCTGCCTCTTCCAACAGAAAAGCAATGAACCAGAAAGAAACGTGCACCTAAATGTTTCAGTTTCTGCACCTATGCACCTACATGTTTCAGTTTATACTCCAACGTACCCTCCTGGGAACTGTAGTTCATTAAAGCACCGTGTCCTAAAGACTGGCTCCCTCTAGTGCAAATTGCCAATAATCTAATACTGTAATTTGAAACACCACGCTTCAATTGGTTTTCTTAAATTAGGCATTCCCAGATACCAGACCTCTTGTCTGATATTTCAGTATTTAATAATCTTGCACTGAATAAAACATCTGTGATCTGCTTTAGTGGTTAATGTAATAAATAGGCATTACATTCAATTAAACAATTTTTCTACTTCTCAGTAGGGATTTGATTTCTAGAGTTCACTTCCAATGAGAAAGTGCGTGTTATTTTAATAGGAATACACCTACACGTAACCACAACAGCTGCCTATAGTTAACAGGCCGCATATATGATGCTTTTAAATGACAGAATTTGTATTCTCAGTATTTTTTTGATCCTGTTCCAGCACTGGTAGCTCTGCATACTGAAGAACACATATAGAAAATGGCAATTTCTGATAAGCACCTACATCAGTACAGTAGTCAGCAACTAAAGATTGAGTAGTCTGCTAGAAATTTGAGCATAGCTACTTGATTTTACCTGCAACAAATCTCAACAAGAACCACTTCTGTCCTTGCAGAGAAATAGACAGGCTTCATCCAGATAGCTCCTCTAGAACACTCAAGCAGAGTTCAGAACAGGAAACTGATTTTTTCAAGGTACTGACAAGGCCAAATAGCGCTCTCTTCCTCTCCCAAAAGGCCTGACTCTATTCCCTTCCCTGCTTACATTAGCTGCTACTTTTATTAGGGTTTGGTTTTGTTTTACACTCCTGCCCTCCACGTTAACTAAGTCTCCCAGGACAAAAAGCCTCAAGAATGAGAGTTTCTAGGCAGTCTATGCCTTCGTGCTCGCTCCCTCTCTATAGGGAGCTTACCCTCTAAGACATTATAAAGTGAATATTGCTTCTATCAGAATAACTTTATTTGAAAATAAATAAATAAATAAAGCTCACAACATAGCAGATAGGCAGCAGTGAGCGAACGTAATTTGAGATTTACAGGACAGTCTGAAGTGTGTGTCCTAGTTTCTATGATGCAGAAAGAGCTCCTCCTTCATGCCTTGGAATTCTATACATGAAAGTTTGCTTTAGGTATTCATACTGATGACTTTTTTTCCCCCTTCTCTTTCTCTTTCTCTTCCCTCCCCTTCCTTTTTTCTAATTACTGAGATGCCATAAAATGGGAAAGCTGTGTAAAGCCAGGACTGTGCCGATTATAGTATACCTTAAGTGATAATCAGGAGACCTTAAGAAGCAGGGAAGTAAACCATCTTGATATGACAGTCTAGTACTCAATCACAGGTCATAAGGACAAGTGTCAGGAAGAGAATGGAAAGAGATCTTTTCACTCTGAGTTAGAAATGAAGCAAGCACTTCAACGGGGGTGTCATCTTTAAATCCTCTTTAATACTAGAAGCAGAGATGGTCTAACTTTACGTATTTTCCGAGACAAAACAAGTCTTAGCCTAAGTCAAATAGCCTTGCAAGTTAAACAAGACATTGGTGCAGCTAAGTAAGATCCTTACTGTTAAGCATAATCTCCGAGATCCATCATAGTCCTTTACTTTTTGAGACCTCAGTTTCATTATCCAGATGCTAACTGTTAAGTGGTTTGCATTGCAACAATCCTAAACAGGGTGTTAGGCTTTTTTTTTTTTTTTTAAACTCAAAAAGTAACCAACTACTTTTCAGTTATGCAGTGTGAGTCAACCTGGTAGTTGTGAAAACAGAATTTTGGTGTTAAATAAATATTTTCTGGTGGCTAACATTAGCAAAAGCCCCTCTGATAGCACAGGAGGAAAGCACGGAGAGTTCCTAAATTTCATCCACTGAAGTAATTTGGTGAACTTGTAACAGATAATTCAAACTGTTCTGTCTATTAGGGAGTCATAGACCTATAGAGCTGCAACCAAAGATGGAATTAGATTGCATGCTGCTGGGGTAGAGATTCTTTCTTTATTGTGCATATGAGGAACATAGTGAGATGTAGTCAGGCCATATAACTTTAGGCACCTAACTCTGGACCCCTGATTCCCTTAAAAGGCAAAAGAGCTCCAGAAGACCATGTAGTAGTATTGATCAGTCTGGAGGTTTTATTTACTAGGGCTCCTAGCCCATTTTTATATGGATCACAAGTCTATCCATAACTGCTAACTGTCTTGGCCGAAATTTGTGGTCAAAATGCCAACTTTGAAAGGAACTAGTACAAAAGTTCTTGCTGCATTCAGCGTATCCCAAGAAGCCATGAACAAATCTAGCTATGACAACAGAAAGGTGGTGACATTACTGCCAGATAAAGAGAGGACTTATGTCTAATAACTACAGCAGATGCCACTTTCTTTCTGACTTTTCAGACCAACAAAAACGTTTAAGAAAACCAAAGCAGCACCTTAACAAACAGAATTGAAAGCACTTGTGGAATACTTGATTCCAGGTTGCCTAGGTCAGAAGTGACTCCACTTTACTATTTGTATTTACATGGAGCACAAAAATGCCAGAATTGCTCAAAGTTTAATTTTAAAAAAAAATTCTGAGCTACACAAGGAGTCATATCCATGACCGGATCTCTGAATATAACACCATGCACACAGAATTTTGCTTTCTTATTCATTTTTCACAAGCAGCAGTTAGTCCTTCATGCAGCTATATGATGAGAAATCTTAACATGATGGCCTGAAGGCTACTATAAGCTGCTCTTGGTATCAGAAGTTCAAGTTTCTTCTTTATTAGCCAGTTCCAAATGCATTTTAAAGAAGAAAAAACAAACAAACAAAAAAAGCCCCCAAAAAACAACCACCGCAAACCCTCCCCCAACATCTGCCAGTACATACTGGAAGCTGATATAACTTACTCTGAACCTCAGCAATGTTGCTGCTACTTTAGTTCGAGTGAACTGACACATAAGCACCCTTGAACTATGTGTTTGTTAAATAGCACCACCTCCAGGAGCTTTTTATAACGACAGGGAAGGGGAAACGCTCTGTTAAGTCCCTACTGCTGAAGCAGTTGAGAAATACACGGAGAGTGGTAGCACGTTTTGTAAAGGCTTAAAATCCTCCCCTAAACTGTCATGTTTATATTTGACAATACATGCAGATAAGCTTCTGCTTTATGATACTTGTCACACAAATTGCTAACGCATAGTAATAAAACAGTCTATGCTTCCTTACAAGACAAAACGCTCCAGCTAAGTACTATGAGCACATCTGCAAAACTGTAAACATCCAAGAACACAGGCACATATGGAATCCAGTAGAGACAATATGCAGAGGCAGACGTGTGAAAACCAAACATCATATGCATTCCTATGCAAAAACACCCAGAACACAGTATTGCACCCTCCTCAGTTATCACACCAGCTAAAGCACTGAACTCTCTGGTAAGCCAGGACCAGTGTCTCCAGAAAGTACTGACAAATAGTATCTTTGCAAAGCTTGTAAGTCTGCAAAGGTGTTACTCCAGTTCTGCAGCTGCTAGCAGTGCCTGGCTCTTTCACACCTAAGAAGAAATGGAAAAATCACTAAAAGGACACAATGCCTGGAGATACCTTAAGTGAGCTTAATCATCTTCAGTTACAGCTGGAATTTAACTGAGGACTAACGTGGTATCTTCTCTGTTCGAGGTGGTATGTAACCATATATTCTAAAAAATATATGGGGTATAATGAAATATTATTCTGCTATGATCTATAATATGAAACACACTCCAAGATTTTAGAATCAGTAAAAAAAATAGTTTTGAAAATGAAAACCTGTAATTCCCACTGTGGTGGATGCTGCTCCAGGGACTATTTTTAGTCAGTGGTGCACACACTGGTAATATGAAAAAAATGTATGTTTTCAAGGCTTCCTTTTCCCAGCTGCTAAATCACATTTCAGACAACTTTACATTAAAAAATATATACGGTTAAATATTTTCATTGTATCTATTTACCACAGAAAAAATTATCAGGAAGAACACAGGAATCTTAAAAGATTGCAAATGTCAGAGACTATAACCTCACAATACATTCCTCAAGAGGCAGCCACTCTTAAAAAACCAAACAAACAAAACCAACAACAACACACAAAACCTTGAGAATATCTGCAACTAGATACCTGATATTAAGCAAGTTCAATAATGCATATTGATGAAGTATTGTGTCTCTATGAGAAACAATGAGGTCTCAGCAATGGGAAAAATACCAAGAAAGTAAGTTGTACAGATTTTCATGGGAATCAGACACTACAGTGATTGAGGTACAATCAAAGACCACTGTGGTGGATATGGCAGTGAGTTCTTGCTGAAGAGAAAGGATCTGACGTGATGCTTTGGGGTGGAAGATTTTTTCTGTTTGTCTATTTTTGCTACAGTTTCTTTGCCAGCATCTTCCATTTTCTATTTATTTATAGTTACTATAGCCTAGCAAAACAAATTTTTCTGTACTGATTGCCTAAAAAGAAAGTTTTTTTTAAGAACTGTATTTTGGGTTTTTTTTTATTCTTTGTAATTCACCTATGCGGTGTTCAGTGCTTTACAGCTTAAAAGAGAGCCCGAGTTTAGTTTATGACTGGAGAAATAGAGATGTCACAGGAAGCAGAAAACCAGTGAGAGTTGGTAGTGTGGCTTTCCAGCAGATAATGTTTTCTATAACAGTGGGTCACTAGTGGGAGGCCCTGAAAGATGAGAAAACAAGGAAAGATTAAAAAGAAGGGAAGAAAAGTGTAGGAATTTGCATGAAGGGAAGGCAGGAAAATCCAAGTGGGAGAAGGAATCCTTCCAAAATGTTAAATAATAAAATGAATCAAAATACAGTTAAAGGTAGATTTATAGTCCCGTATTTTACCTTACACTACAAAATGTCCATTCAACACGAGTCTGCTCAACTAAATGGTTGCACAGGCAGAAAGAAAGGAATTAGATGTTAGAGAAGACAGTGCAGTCTTATTGCTCTCACAGATTTTGTTAATTGAGAGTAAAATTGTGCTTATTATTTGAACAATGTCAGGTAAACATTGTATGCAAAGGGAAGAAAAGTAAAAAAGCAAACCTAAGTAACTGCATCCCCCCTCACTCTTCACGTGCCTTCAGGAAAAAGAACAGTAACAAAAATACATCCACTCTTTTGAGTCAAGATATAATTTTCACTCCATGAGTTTGAATCAACTCTACTTTGAATATGTAATCTGCTAGATTAAAAGTGTCAAACTCATCTGTTATCACTCACAGAACACGCTCTCTACATTATTGACACAACGCCTAGAGATGAGACATGCAGTGATCCTCACTGGAAGACCATTGTACCTCGACGAGCAAGTTATCCACAATGCAGTTGACGTGAGCACGCCCAGGCCCGTGCTGCGCTGCACTGTGCCGCACATACAGCGTGGCCTTCGGGCTGTGCTGTGCTGCGCTTCACGAATCCCTTGGCCACAGTATGAACGCAGTCAGCTCGCTCTAAGCAAGGAGCAGCTCCCACTCGGTACCGGTGATTACACCACCTGCATGGCCTTGCCTTTACCTAGCAGTGCAGCAAGAAGTTCTCATGAGAACATTGGTTCAGTTTGACTGTAGAAATGATACACAGAGTTGTTTTCTTGTAAAAAATCATATAATAGCTCGATGGACTGAAAGGTGAGAATCTCTGTTTATAGACAAGGTCTGTATGGCATGCTATGTGTGGGCCAGAGTCCTGTTTAATGCTACATCACTCCCAGCATCTAAAGGGGATGAAGATTATCTATGCTATTCTCTTCTTACTGTGTTAACTCTAATAAATAACATTTTAAATGACATCCTACAGAGTCTGAGTGCCTTTCTTACTGGGATCATAATGGACTAAGCACCTCCTAGTGCAAAACGGCATGCTGCATTTTCAATATATAAAGGGCAAGAACAATAGTTCTTTGCCTCTCTTCAGTACAGCACTACCACCTTCATTAAAATACCCAGTAACAAATTCTGATTGGCTGCTTAATTTCTGGACTAGTTATTGCAGATGCAGATGGGGATTTAACTACAGTGTTGTTGGGGTACTGGCCTGGGGAGGGCCTACAGGACGCAAGCATGATCTTTTTAGCTCTGCCAATTATTCAGCCAAGAAGACACCACAACTGTATTAAAGCCTCAGGGAATAGCTCAGAATTTCTTTCTAAAAGCCCCCAAATGTTAGTGCAAACATCATGATGTTCCTCAGCTTAAAGAACGTCTTGAAATTATACTCTACATTGCTTTCCCAGATGTGAATCATACCCTGTTGGACTTTATTTACATATGCTGTATTTTATTTTTCCCTTGACTTTTAATAGCAGTGCCACATAAGGAACTCCGCCAAGGGAGCCCATAAACATACAGACTGGTGCTAGCTTAGACTTTCAGAGCTTAATTAATTATTTCTGTCGTCTTCTTTTATGTTTGAATATTCAACAAGCTGATTTGTTAACCACTAAAAGCAGAAAGAATGGATCCAGAGAGTAACTTCAGAATGCACAGCAGGACCGCCCCAGAAGCCACAAGAGTAATTACCAGAGATGCAGACAGTTCACACCTTGGTCCTAAGGCTTAGCAGAGTACCCTTGTCCCTTTCACATGCAGTCAGGCCCTGAAAGCGAAATATTCTTTCCTCCTACTGACCTTGGAGCCTCTCCAAGTAACCTGACTAGTTCAGTACCAGGCAAGCCGTTATTTCTCACTCTACCTGCCTCTGGGATAATCAGAGCAAAACTCTGAGACAGAAAATAAAGGCTGTGAATTCAAGTGTAGATGCCACATAAGCAGAGCAGTAAGAATGCTATAAAAGGACCACAGAGTAATGGAACATACAATCTCTAAGCTCTGAAGTGAACTGTGAGGAGTCAGAGCCTCTACAGTGTGTAACGATGCAACATTCTAAACGGTGGTTGAAAACAACTGCCTGAATTGCTCTATCCTCAAACTACTACACAGCAGCAGTGGTTAGGAACACTTCTTTTTTTTCTGAAGAGCAAGTACTGATAACGTTATCTATCCAGTACTATTACACTCTATTCATAAGTAAGAAAATGGGTGATTTCAGGGAAAACAGATATCCAATGGCATCTGGTCTGGGCTTTTTTTAAAGCCCTAAGCTAAATCTCTTAGAACAGTTGCTTCAAACATCACTGCCAGCAACATCACCTAAGAGTAACAGGCATCACTTCATCCTTGCTTCTAAGAGATAAAATACAGATACTGCATGATACAGCGAAGAGCACAAAAAGAGAGACCAACAGATAACATGAATCAGTAACATGAACAAGGAGATAAAGACCATTAGTGATTTAGCAAACTGCTACCAGCTTTTTGTCTCTTCTTCAGTAAAGATCAGGCTACTTAGCAAGTGCATAGCCTGTGTGCTGGATTTACAGCTGCAAAACATATGCCTGCCGTTGCTGATATACCAGCAGAACAACCTGACAACTGGTGCTTCCTTCCAAGTGTGGTAGAAGTGAACCTCTCAGAAAAAGGTACCCTGCAATGTAGTCAAGAAGTGAGGAACAAGCACATCTGTTGTTTTAGATGTTTAAACTGCTTTGAGCTCTTTCCTAGGTGCATCTGGGCTACTAAATAAGAAAGTGACAGCTGGACTGGCAGACATTTTCTTGAGGTCTGAGCTATCAATCCAAGCCAGTTTATTTAGGCATACTATTCTGACATGTTTTCCCCTCCAGCTAATCTCTACTTGTAATGATGATGATGTGCAAACTTGGGGTAAAGATACCTGAATCCTCAAAGTAATAAACAGACTAGGTGTTCTAAGACCTCCTTTAAATGGAAGTATTATAATCCAACACAGAAAATACAGAAAGATGAGATTTTGACTGCAGTCCCATGACTTTAAACATGTAGTGTTTCCTAGTTCTATTATGTCAATATTTATATGAAGTAAGCAAGCAAAGTGATTTAAGTAGTAAGATTTTCCTCCTCCCTCCCTAATAGTACAGAACAGTATATATATTTAAAGAAATGTACTGCTTGGGTTGAAAGTGCCAAATGTATCTCTCATTCCTACAAGATTATAGATCTTTCTCATTAATAGCTAGATTGCAATTAAAATTTCACAGCACTTTTGCAGACAACCATAAAATACGCCACTAAGACCATTTTATGCTGGACATAATGCGGTCTTCAGCATAGATCATGAACGCTGAAATTTAAAATGGTTTCAGCCACATGCTAAATCATTTGGTAAGGGGGAAAAAAGAAAAGGAGAGTTAGATGAGCAAAAGAGGAAGAAGAATGGATGGATTTCAGATAAGGACACCTTGGAAATAAACTATTGATCAACTACCTTATGAGTAGAAATGCGAACAAATTCAGAGTTTAATTAAACCTTTCTTACTCTCTCCATTACACAGTTGTAAAATTCTTCCAACCTTAGTACCATGCAATTAAATAAACGCAACATAAAATAAATCCCAATTAAAGATGCCATTCTCGAGTCAATTTACAAATATAAAGGCAGACCACTTGACTAAATTACCAAAAAACGTAAAAAGAAATGCCATTGACCAAACACAGACATCCGAGTATGACTAACTAGCAGAGCAAAGACAGAAGACAGTTGTACTTGCAGTAAATGGCACACCGATAAGCAGATTTGTACAAATGCTTTCCTGAACGGTGACAGTGGTACAGCAAAAAGAAACAGAAAAAGGGTGCAATCTCAACTGCAATTCTTATTCAATCTGATGAGAAACAGAGCTTGTGCTTTAGGTTATGCATACGTTTAATTTTCCTTCTCTTCAGCATACACTTCTATAATTCGGTGGCTCATCCTTAGTCATGGCTTCTCTCTATTTGAGCTCCACTTTGCTGCCTCTTCCCTTCCCTTAAGCAGCTTGCTAGCCAGTGATTTATTGCCTCCTAAACATTCAACGTCAGTCAGGCAGATGTGCATTTCTTCTCTGCCCTCTGTACATTCTGCTCCTGACTTACCCCCGCTGCCTGAATCCTAGAAGCACCTTGCACCTTTAGTACTGCCTCTTGCACTACCTCTGTTTGTGCCTCTTTCTGTCCTTGGAAGCTGTAGCTGTGTAACATCTATTTGCTTGGACTGTTTCCCTACCAGTGACTTGTTCTGGGTTAAATTTCCCCGAGATCCCCTAGGAGTTATGCGAGTACGGGGATCTTAGTAGCCACTCTACTAGGAGCATGTTTGCTGCTGCAAAGGAATGATCTGCAAATCTGATCTCAGCCTATATACCATGCTGTGAGTTTGCCATTGTAACTCATACTTTGTCATCTCTAGTTTGCAGCAAGAATATTTCTTTTATTCACCATTCTTTTAAAGTAGTGATAGGCTGTATTGTAGAAAAAGCAAAAAATCCACAGAATTTTTTCTTGGATAGTTTTTGAAATCGGAAGATTCTATTTCGAGGGACTACTGCCACTGGAGGTCACTATCTCCTGGACCAAGAAAAGAATATGGTCCAAAATATACCTCCAACCCCAAACAAATCCATTTCTAAGAACATAAAAGTATTCCCAGGAATTCTGGCCAATAGATAGGTATACAGTAGCACATACAGGAGCTATGAAACAGGCTGCTTAGCATAGCTAATATTGACTTTGGAGAGTTTAGATTTAGATGCATTTTATACAGACCGTGTGCAAGATGCCAGTAGGGAGATTATGTCCACCCCTAAGTTTGACTCGCTGAGTCTAAATATGTCTAGGTAAGTGTGACATGACAAAAACAAACACCTTAAATACAGCTACTTACTTACCAGTAAGGGCTTGAGTTGGTGCAACCTACAGCATTTGTGTTTCCTGGCTACTTCCAGTGCCAGAAAAAAACAACTAAAATGTAAATATACATACACCTAAAAAGTCTGTGCAGGAGCTGAGACAAGTATAAAAGGTCAGAAGTCTATTCCATCCTGAATGATTCTATGCTTTTAATTCTTTTTTTTTTTTTTTCTTTTTGTGTCTAAAAATTGGCAGGGAAAAGCTAACATATGAATGCCTTTCACAAATATTGTCCATTCTATGTCAGGTTTCTTCTTGCTCTTACAAAGGTGATGATTAGTATGTATGAAAATCCAGGTGCAACTGCTTTCTCAGGAAACCTGAAACCAACGTCAAAAGAAGAGAAAGTGTACTGGGCAAAACATCTCTTCTACGCTTTACCTAAGTATGTATTACTGTGCAGTACCGCAGCCAGGATATGAGGCTACATGTATTCTTACTTTTATAAATAAGTTTAGTGTGTCTCCAATCTTAACAACTTATATCTAGCTACATTCTCATTGAGACAAAACAGAAGAGAATTCTAAGAACTGGATTCCTGGTTTACAAGCTTCATGAAGTAATGTACAGAAATTGAGGCAAGAATTCTTAATATGTGTATTATTAGTACTAAAAGAGTAACTGCTTTCAACTTTCAGCAGACTGGCAAAGAAAGCACCCACTTGAACGACGAGAACTGTATAGAAAGTTACTGAAAGAAAACTGCAGATGAATCTCCATGGTTTCAATACCAAACTATGAATACTATCAAGAATTCAGATCACAGAATAGTAGGGAAAAACAAAGGAAATCTTACTTCTAATAAAATAAAAAGGTCATTTAGGGAAACAAGTACAAATGCCAAAAAGTGCCAAACCCAGCTAGGGAACTGTAACACACCATGCCCCAAGTTCTTTGCAGTAGGGGTAACGTTTGAAACATACATCTCTAAGTAGCACTGTTAGATACAGGATGTTTACTTTAGATTTCCAGTAACAGTTCTGTCAGACACTGCAAGATCTCCTTCTCCATATTATCTTCAAACATATCTGAGTGAAAGGGCAAACAGAAATTTGAAAGAGATGATTGCTTCCTTTGTGGGGGATACGGTTACCCACTGAGACAGGAACATATATGAATTCCGATTTGCAATCATTTCCACTATTTATGAGGTCACTGGACTTGCTCCTGCTGAGCTCAATTTAGCAAGAGCTTTGGCTAGATCAGCGCAGAGAATATTACAATCACATTGACTTGGTGATGTCCAAACTACCACAGATACGTAACTCAAAACTATCGACAGGCTGAAAGCTATACACATTTCAGTAGACATCCAGATTTAAAAAGCTAAGATATAAATACAAATTAAATAATGGCCTTAAAGGCATAATTAATTACGAGTCAAGAATAAAAGGATGCAGCTCATGCACTAAGGCAGGCATACTGAAGTCCACAAGAATTTCAGAAGGTCATGAAAGGCCTCAGTTTAAAATAAACAAACAAACAAAAAAAATCCACAAAACAGCAACAAAACCCCCCACCTCTCATTTCCATCACAGAAAGAAGAAACATTTCCCCTGCCACCACCCCATCTTCTGAATGCACTGAGCACCACGTCATTGCATGACTTGCACAGGATTCTTGTTTGTCTGGTGTTTCCCTAAGAGGACTGTCTAACCGCCACTGAAATCAGGAGAAAGTCAATGGCTATAAATACAGAATGTATCTGTTCTGTAAGATTGTTTCTCTTTAGTTTATGCATATCTAAACAAACCTAACAAAACATACCTAAATTTTTCATCCCCTTCCTTATAATTTATCTTTTTTTGGCATCCTATATATCAAACAAGGATTTGAAGCAGGAAATACCACATTTTACTTAACATTCACAAGAATTTTCACATATAGAATCCTCAAAGAATCATCTCTTCAGTCAATGACGGAGATTAGAACAGACTGCAAATGTACTGCTGGAAAATACTATGGCCAACACATGCACGCTGACTTACCAGTATGCACTCTCAAATGCCACGCGAACAGTTGAGCTCCAGAAAACCCCCCCAAAAAAATTGACTGAGAGCAGAAAAAGCAGCAAGCAAACTTCAGCATAGAAGTGAAGCAGCACACTAAGAAAAAAATAATCTAAATTGGGTCTTCATAATGCTGAGCTCGAAACTGGCAGTTACAGATAAAGAGAGACCTTTTGAGTTGTCAGCGGCAGTTCTCCGAAATCACTGGCTCAATGTGCAGCGGAAGCCCAGAAAGCACCAACAAAATGTGGGCTATCGTTAGAAAAGGCGTTAAGACCCAGACAGAGGTTTTAGCATTTTGCTGCTATTTAAAAAATTGGATGATGTGCACTTTGAGCACTTAAGTTGTAGACTCCAAATCTCCAGGAGAAGGTAGCACAGTTGGCAGACATACAGAAAAGGACAAGTAAACTGATTATGGAGAGGGAATGGCTGCCTTATGAAGGAAGAACAAAAAGGCTGGAACTCTTCAATTTAGAGAAGAGATGAATGGAGAAATTAGAAAATTGTACCATTTCAAAATTGTGAAAGCAGTGGATTCAGTGAATGTAGAACAGCTGCTTACCAAATCCTGCAGAACTACAGAACATTAATTGAAAGTACTGGTAGATCAGTTTAAAATAGATGTGGTTTTACACACTGAGGGAATAGGAAGAGGTCAGACCACAGACATGAGCTGGACTTAAGCATGTTCTCTCTAATTAGAATCTCCTTTTACCACTGCTAGAGACAAAAATGTTCTAGACTGAACACTGGTCTAACCCCACACAGAACCTTTCTCCCTCCCCAATCACTTCATGTTTTGGTGCCAATTCTTTCAATTTCAGTTTACTTAAGAAATTTGGGGGGGGAGGGTGTACAAAATTTTAAGGTTAGAATGTTTGGCAATCACAATCATGTTTTACCGATGATATAAATAGAAGAAAGCTGTATATAGGACGGAGCTTGAAATTTAAATTTCAAAATGTATGTTAAATCTCATATTACAAGTTTTGATGAGTCTCATTGGGGGCCAAGAAACAGTATCATTCGCAAGAGCAACAAAAGCACACTTTGAACTCTGCTTTCTGCCACGCTTGAAACCAAATAGTATGCAATTTCCTCTATATTTCTGAAATCAACTACATGTCAAGCTTCAGCCAATAGACTATTACAATTAAATTAATTTCCTGGAAAGTGGAACCCTTAGTTCTAGATTCTCTCAAGAGAGAAGAATAATCACCTGTCAATCTGCAGTGTTATCTTACAGCCTTAATGAGCACGCTTATCACTGAACTAATAGGAGAAATAAGGATAGAAGAAATAAGGTACAGGACCACAGCTACTATCTACAAACATGTTATATCATAAAGAACAAGCTTAGGTGTCTAATTCCGGATGTATTACTGCACTAAGCACTTCTTTAGCCCTTCTCTGGATCTTGCCCCATACTTCAGAAGTAATCTATCACGTAAATCGATTAAGATGACACTTCTTAACCAGCACAAAATGTACTTTTGCAAATGGACTTCAGCAAACCTATAATAATCAGATCTGCACGCACAATTTTGCAGGCTGTCAACACTAAAAAAAATGTACAAAGTACATCAAACCATTTCAGCCATTTAAAATTTTATGCTTAACTTATGACTAGTAAATACAAGCTTTCTACTCATTTTTGTTGTCCTAATTTATAAATAGCAGTAAGATAAAAATTAGAAATCATAGTCAATTATTTCATTGGAAGAGCACTCCACTGTTTAAACTGCAAAGGCAACATGATATAAACACACAAGTCCAATGGCTCCAAGAAAGAATGTCAAACTACACAACAGGATAACCTCTGGAGACTGAATCTTCAATGTACAATGACCAGGTCATATTCTTATCATTTATTACAATTTTCTCCATACAAGTTCACTGAATCATCTTCAAAATAACTACTTATTTTGTAGCAACACTAGCTGAAACACCACAATGAGGATCAGGAATAGGGTTTTTTGGGGGCTTGGTTGTTTTGGGTTTGGGGTTCTTTCCCCCCATCCTTCTTTTTAAACAAGTTGTTGCATGCATGGCTGAACATAGCTGTAGCTCTTGAACCTGTAGGAGCTACATTTGCTGTACTTCCCCTTTCCACTTGCAACAGCTCTAAATCAGGAGAACTACCACAAACAGGAAGGCATCATACATCTGGTGGCTGCTGCTGAACAAGGTATCTAACAGGGTGCTCTTTCTTCAGTGGGGGCACTGGGGTATAACCCCTTCTTTTACTTGACAATCAATTCCCCCAAGCAGAGAGGAACTCAACTGTCTTTGAAAGCTCCACTTTTCTGCTATGTTTAACTCGGCTTGGCCAGGATGTTGAAAATTAGTGGGCAAACAGACAGTTTCCATAGAGACATCAGAACAAAGACAACTTTTCTCTAGAGGCACTTCAGAACTTTTGAAAATCTTGCTCATTGCCTACCTCACATCAGGTTGCATGTCTGTGGTGATAGTTTTGGTCAGGAAGATCTTTCAACTTGGAAGAATTGGACATTATTTTTTCCTCAAAGATTTCTTTTTCTACATAACTTGGTCATTCAGTGATCATTCAGTTGGAAGCTAATACACTTCAATTTTTGCAAACAGCCTTTAAGACTTAGAAACAGAATTGGGTCTTATGATCTGAGCTGTTTGGTTTAAAAACATAGGAAAGCTTCAGTTAGAAGTGACTTCTCCAGATCATCTAGCTCAATTTTCTGCTACAAGCACAGGCAACTAAGGTGTGATCAGGTTGCTCAGGACTTTTCTTGGTCACCTTCTGAAAAAATCTCCACAGACGGCAGCTCGGCATTCTCTCTGAGCAACCTGTCATTGTTCTTCCTGCACCTTCTCTGCTTGCTTTGTTTTCATTCATCAGTGTGAACTACAGAACTCAAATAGCTTTGAGAAATCTGAGTACAAAAATATAGCCTCAACAGGAAAGAATCCCTGGAAGGACAAAAGGATTCTTGCTTTGCTCTGTGACAAGCTTTATACTTGCAGTCTGCAACAAAACACATTTTTCTATGTGTCTGTCTTCTTGTAAAATAAGGCAGTTTACCCACAGTGTGTTTTACTTCTGGAATGAATGAAGGAGGAAGGCTTCAAATCTCCCACTGGTCTTTTATTTCATATGGCTTACAGTACCCTTACACGTCATTCTCAGCAGTCAAGCTTTGTGTTACAAAGTCAAGCTTTTGCATTACATCCTTACGGAAGCAGCAATCTGTAAAAACAAGATACTGATTCTTTTTCAAGAGTTCAGCAAGCCAATCTATTTTGCTAAAGTATCCTAAGGACAAAGGATACATACCAATTAAACTGCATAGGGCAGCTAGTAAGAGAAGCTCTGTGACTGAGGTACCTTCTTTGACCAGTATTTGCCACTAAAGATTATTTTTATGCAGCATTAACAATGCAGAGAGTGCCTGAACCCAAGGGACCACAGAACAGAACCATACACTTGTAGATGGTGTTCTAAAAATCTCTCTAAAATGTTTTTGCATAAACTGGACAAAATAGGTTGTGATGGTATAACCGAACCAATACGTCCATTAATATCTATAGACAAACATTGAGGGCAGAAAATAGGTAAAAAAAGAGAAATTCATTAAAAGGAATGAACAGTGACATACTATTTGCATAGTTTTAAACCTGAACAATAGCAGTGTATAAATATGCTCATTAGGAAAGTTAGTGCTGCAGGCATCGAAAGGTGGGGGTTTTTTCTCTTCAAATGCATTACCTCATTTTTCTGGAAAAAATATTACTACATCCCATAAACCAATAATTTAAGGAAACTTCAATATACTAAAAAAACAAAAGGAAATTTGGTTCTAACTCATATGAATATACAGAACAGAAAGGAGTATCAAGTCTGGTCTCTTGTAAAAGTTTACACTTCCAGACACTTTATATTATTTTAAAAATCAAATAGGAGAACAAGTTTCTTTGGTAAATTGGAGTTACAAGAATGAAAGAAATATCAGATCTTCCCTTAACTAATACTATATGTAAATTAATAAATTACATGTGCTTCTTTCTGGTAAAATCACCTTTACAGGGAGTAAAAATTTGCTATTTACTAACTTTAACAAGACAATATAATATTTGGGTTGAAAAATCTGTAATATATGTTGTACATTCCTCTGTTTTCATGTTTAGGAAACTTCCTTAGCTCTTCATGTCCCAGGCTTTGGTAGAAACCTGTCGATCAAAAAAGTGACAGCAATGGAAACGAATCAAAATGCTTCATCTAGTGATGTTGGCTTATTCTTTTTTTTAAAGTGTAATCTTTGGTTTCATTACACTTAAGTATTTTTTTATTGGTGTTTGCACAGAAAAGAAGCAACGTGCATTTTAAAAGAACTGTGAAGAGTGCTACAGATGAAGTTGAGAATAATGTGCCTTTTCTTCCTGGAAAACCAGCCTATAGGAAAAAACCCATTCCAGTAATTTAGTTTAGCCCTACGTATAAAATAACTGAAGTCAAGGTGCCTGCACTGTTATTATTTTTTCTGATGTTTTTGACACCAATGTGCTGAGCTTTATGGCATTCACAGTTTCAACAGCAGTGAGTTCCCACTTGGTATAGTGGTAATACTCCTTAATATTTTCATTTTGATGTAATTTGCGGCCCCAGCTTTTTAAATATCCGCTCTGTAATAATGTTTAATTTCAGGGGTCACTCCGCCAAGGAGTATATTAAAGCTTATAAAACTCATTTCCAAAGCTCAAATATCAAGCTGTGATCAGGTTAGGAGGGCAGCATCTGTGAATATTTCATCTTTTATCATGCTGATAATAAGGAGATGACAGAAGCACATTATTACAATGAGAGAATTGCTCATTTCAGCCCTGGCTGCTGGAAGCTAGGGTCTGCAGTGTGCGTTACTCAATAAAATCAATTCTTATATGAAAAGCAAGTTTACTGAGCCACCACTGTGTCTTATTTGATTGTAATGAATAATATATGAACCCAAGAGCTTGCGCATCCGGTGGGGAAAGGGAAGAGGTTTAAGTTTGGAGGGGCACTTGAGTATAGACAATAATTTATCAAAACTGTATTTAATTGTTTAGAAGTAATCATAGAATAGAATCATAGAATCATTTAGGTTGGAAGAGACCTTTAAGATCATCGAGTCCAACTGTAAACCTAACACTGCCAAGTCCACCACTAAACCATGTCCTTAAGTGTCACATCCACACGTCTTTTAAATACCTCCAGGAATGGTGACTCAACCACTTCCCTGGGCAGCCTGTTCCAATGCTTGACAACCCTTTTGGTGAAGAAATTTTTCCTAATATCCAATCTAAACCTCCCCTGGCACAACTTGAGGCCATTTCCTCTCGTCCTATCACCTGTTACTTGGGAGAAGAGACCGACACCCACCTCCACATCCACAACCTCCTTTCAGGTAGTTGTAGAGAGCAATAAGGTCTCCCCTCAGCCTCCTCTTCTCCAGGCTAAACAGCCCCAGTTCCCTCAGCTGCTCCTCATCAGACTGGTGCTCCAGACCCTTCACCAGCTTCGCTGGTCATCTTTGGACACGCTCCAGCACCTCAATGTCTTTCTTGTAGTGAGGGTCCCAAAACTGAACCCAGTATTTGAGGTGTGGCCTTGCCAGTGCCAAGTACAGGGGGACGGTCTCTTCCCTAGTCCTGCTGGCCAAACTATTTCTGATACAAGCCAGGATGCTAGTGGCCGCCTTGGCCACCTGGGCACACTGCTGGCTCATATTCAGCCGGCTGCCGACCAACACCCCCAGGTCCTTTTCTGCTGGGCAGTTTTCCAGCCACTCTTCCCCAAGCCTGTAGCATTGCATGGGGTTGAATGTTATGAGACCACTGTTTGTTAGACTTGCAATTTTGGTAACAAATCTTAAAGGTCCACTAACACAAAGACAGGATGTTAGCCTATACTGGCAGAACAAGTTCCATCTTCCATTCATCTATTTATGCTCAACAAATAATGACCAACTAGTGCGACAGTTTAAGGATTACAACAATTTCTGCTGCAGTCTCTTCTATCTTCGCTCTTGTTTGGCCACATTTCACACTAATCTCTAACTAAAGAAGAAACATTTAAGAAAAATCTCATCTATCACCTTTTGTAGAAGAGGGAAAACACCCCTATATTAAAAAGTGGTATCATCATACCTATTTTGAGAGGGACATAAGAAAAAAGGCTGAAATTCTCTTATCTCTTGCGTTATATACTACTACTATATTTGCTTAAACATATTTATGCCATTTGAAAACTGTTTACTAAGAACAGAAATTCGGATACTTTCAGAGAGCAACACATACATTTTGTCCAAATTTAGTAAATTTAACCATTGGTACTGTTGTATCTCCCCTGAACCCGTTTTATTCAAATTTCATTTGTTTCATGATTAAGATGTCAAACTGAAACAGCTTCATATCTTTTAAGCTATGAACATTTAAAAATAACCCAAAACATTAAAAAAAAAAAAAATCAAAAAAATAAAAAAAGGGGGGGAAAAAATCATCAAACCCCAAGCAGTCTTGTGCATATCCACATATAAAAGTTTACATACATTCTTCATAATCTGAAATACACATTTTCTGTTATTATGGGCATTTCCTGTTACTTATTCTTTTAAAATAAAATGTTACATATAAAAACTAAGGTAATTTTTTATTACACATTACGAAAGCAGCTGAACTGTAAACTGAATTACCAGAATAAGCACCAAGACATCTCAGAAATGCATAACTATGTGATTGCATGGTAGTTTTATTTGGAGAAATGGGTACAAATATTCTATTTTTCAGGCCTATTGTAACACAATACCAAACCAACCTTTTACACCACTGGGTGTCATAAGTGCAGTATATAATGCTAGGTTTACAAAAGTAGAACATTATTTGTCTGGAAGCTTTTCTCTTAGTAGCATCTTTAGTCAAAACGTTCACATGCTTCTTATTTAATTGCCCCTTATCCAGCTATTTTAAATACGACAAACAGCTCCTGGATTCCCATTTTCCATGCTTTGCAAACATGGCAGACTTACCTCTGCCACAGTTACACATTGACCTCTGTTTCACGAAGTACAAGTTACGAATTGGAACTAAGGAGTAAAGATTTTTCAGGCAAATTCTGGCTTTCAGGAAATGTTGAAAGGGGTTACGTTGCTGTTTTCCTTCTTTCCTTTTTTCTTTTCAAACATCTCAGTACTAAACTTTCACATTTCCACTAAAGGTGAGAATGATTGTGAACTGCAGCTTTAAATCAACCACCTCATAGGCAAATGAGTCTCAGTATAATCAATTATTTATTATTAGCAACAGTATTAAGCAGGGCCATTTCTTTTCTGAACTTCTGGGAACAAATGGCCCTCATCACAAACATAATATGACTTCAAATTGTCATTATCACCATGCTGTGATAATGACCTATCATTTTGGCACTTGTAACTCTGAGCTGTGTCTGTTCCAATCCCTTGCTGTAAAACATATTTAACTCATTTACATCTAAATATTTATGCTGCCTGCCTTCATTTCTTTCTCTCTGCTTACACACCATCAAGTTCAGTAGGGTTTTGTTTGGGTTTTTTAATTATTATTTTTAAAACTTTCCCCCCATGCTTTTAGGGGTGCAGCTGAGACAAACTGAAACAACATTCCCACCTTTTTAGAAAGAGAATTAAGGAAATGATTGAATATGAACATCAGGAATATCAGGAAGCTTCCCAAAGTTTACACACATACACTCTAATTCAATAAATGCAGACTAATGCTCACAGAATCACACACACACACAAAAAAATTAAAAAGCACCAACCAAAAAACAACTTAGGTTGGAAGGCACTCCAGAGGGTCATCTATTCAAAACTCCTGCTTTGTGCAGAGCTAACTTCAAAGTTAAATCACATTGCTCAGGAGTTTTCCAGAGGGGTTTTGATAACAACCATCGATGGAGTTGCCACAGGTACTCTGGGCAACTTCTCTGAGCACCTACCCACTATCTTTGTTAAATTATTTTTCTTATGTAAAACCAGAGTTTTTCCTTGTTGCAACTTGTGACCCTCGCCACTTGCCCTTTCACTGAATCTCTGAGAAGAGTTGGGCTGAGAGGTGTTAAACTCTGCTCCCTTAGCCTCTCCCTGTATGTCATTTTATTTTAGAGTGGAACAATCCAAACTCTGGAACACCTATTATTGTCTTCCTATTACAAACTAGTTCTACCAGAGACCTAAGGTTTCTGTGCTAAGATTTCTGAAAGTTTGCTTAAATTTCTTAATATATTAAACTGTTGCATTGTGTACAACAGATTCAGTTTTCACAGCTAAAATGAACCTCCATGCATATCCACACTGCATTATTGTAGTTGATCCATGTGTGTGCACTGCCAATAAGTCTCATTAAAATTATTTTGATCTCTTAATTGTTGAGAAATTCTTAAACTGATCCTCTCTACAGTAGTAAATTTTCCCTAACAGACAATCTTGCACTAAACAGGAGAAAATAACTACATATCAATTCTTGCAGTTTACCTGAAAATGTATTTTGTATCCTACAACTAAAACAAAGGAAATACAGATCCAAAGATATAATAAAAATACAATAGATATGCAGATTTCAGTGAACACTGTCAACAGAGAAATAAAAATATTTTCCTTATAGAAAAAGTTATTTTAAAATTACAAAACATTAATTCATACAGAAAAATAGCAATTAAAAAAAAAAAGTACCCTGATTTCTGTAATATAAAATCAAACTATTCCAATAACCACCAGCTGCTTAGCGTATGTCCAGATAAAAAAAGATTAGGAGGAGATGGAAAACACTTTTTCTTATAAGTGAGAGATCCAAGCTTGGATACTAATTTTTCTAAGGGGAGACAGAGAGAGAACTACATGTCAAATGTATCAGAAGGGGTTAAAACAGGTCTCTCGCATCTTCAGCAATAACATTTAAAACTGCAACCACTAACCTGAACTTCCCTGACATTATCTGGCTGTTGATAGCACTAACATATGAAGATGGAAGAATAGAACTCATCTATGATACACTATCAAGGGAGCAAAACTCCCTCTTCCGAGTTAAACCTGCACAAAGAACAGGACTCAAAACACAGTGTCCCCTAGGAGACAAGGTTTTTTGATTTAATATTGAAATAGAAGCATTGTTCAAAGACATCTGTCTGTGAAATAATTATCTTTAAAATAAACACCAAGGTACAACTTGAAAAAAAAAATAAACCCCACCACACTGCACCGGCACCAGCCCCTAAAGTGTAAGTTTTGGAGTTGATGGGCTGGGGTTTGTTTGCTGTAAAAGACCACAATTTCCTAGTGGGTTCCCCCCAACTCTAAAACTCTTTAAAAATACATAATTTGATGGTATAATTACGCATATATAATCTCAAGTCTATTTTATTACAAAGGTCATTTTATAGCAATTAACTCCTAACAATGAGTAACTTTCCAGCACCAGGGAGGGTAATTTTTACTGAAACATATGTCGCAACAGCGATGTTTTCTTCCTACCCTCAAAACTTCTCTCAAAGTACAGGTCCTCTGAGCAAGACATGAAAATAATTCCTTACTGTTTTACTCCTGCTCTTTAAATTCCCCCTAATGCAATGTAATCACAGTGGCCATTTATGATCAAAATGAAAAAATAATAAAAAAAAGGTAGCTTCACATTGATTCAACTTCAATAACTTGGCCTACAAAATAGCTTAATTAGCCATTTGAAATTATCTTCTTTCTTTTTCCTTTCATCACAGCACAGAATTAGATTCACTATTAATGGACAAAGCAGCACTTACTAGTGAGTATATAACCTTAAATACTTGATTAAAAAGTGCTATTTCCATTTACAGAAGGTATTACTGTAGTCAGTAGCTTTTAAAGGGCTTGTTAATGGCTTACTCTTTCATTCATCATCAAAATTAAAATATTACTAGTAGATGTGTTTTATGAACTAAAGTCAAGAAATATGCTTATTCAGCTGTAACAGCCCACTTGCAGGTGATATTTGCTCCTTAAAATAAATTTCTCCTATTCAATGGTTGTAACTGTCTTATTAATGGAATAATAACTATGTGAATGTTATTAGCACACCTTGGATGATGGGATGTCCATTACACTCATGACAAAGCAGAAGTTGCAGTCATGCAAAAAGTTCACCCAGCTTACTATGGGATGTTATAGAGTATGAATGTGAATTCTTAAATAAAACCAAAACCTACTTGAAGGTACTCTGTTTCATTTAGAGTGCAACAAACAGAATCCAGTTTACAGAAGGCGGGGGGGGGAGCTTCCAACTGTTAGGAAAACCTCATTCCTTAACTATTATATCAATTAGTCTTCATAGTATGAAATTATATTAACTTTCCTAAGATACATATATAGTTCACATTGTATACTGAATAGCTGCACTTGAGTAAGCAAATCAAAGGACCCCAGCTCATTGCAAAGAGAAGGACAGTCCAGCCCTGGAGACAAGGACTTCGCTTCTCAGAATCTTAAAGCTGTCCACGATGGATAAGAGAGATCCCTGGACAACCAAGATAACAGTAGCATCCCAGCCCCTCTAACATATCTTTTAACCCCTCCCATTGTCTAATGTCATAGATAAGTAACTATAGCAAGATCGACTCCAGGGACATCTATATCAATAGAGAAGCATAGAGAACGTGTGCTTTTAGGTATCTGACACCAGCAGCGCAGGGACAAGAGTGACTGCTGCTAGAGAACACTGAAAATTAGCCACCAACATTTAAGGGGATGTCCTGGTTTCAGCTGGGAGAGAGTTAATTTTCTTCCTAGTAGCTAGCATAGTGCTGTGTTTTGGATTTAGTGTAAGAAGAATGCTGATAACACACTGATGTTTTGGTTGTTGCTAAGTAGAGCTTACACCAGTCAAGGACTTTCTTTTTCAGCTTCCCATGCTCTGCCAGGTGCACAGGGAACTGGGAGGGGGAACAGCCAGGATAGTTGATCCAAACTGACCAAGGGGCTATTCCATACCATATGACGTCATGCTCAGTATATAAACTGCGGGGAGTTGGCCGGGGGGAGCAATCGCCGCTCGGGGACTGGCTGGGTGTCGGTCGGCGGGTGGTGAGCGGTTGCATCACTTGTTTTCTTTTCCCTGGGTTTTGTTTGTCTCTCTCGTTCTCCTTTTCATTACAATTAGTATTGTTATTATTATTATTACTATTATTATTATTATTATTTTTATTTCAATTATTAAACTGTTCTTATCTCAACCCGTGGGTTTTCTTACTCTTGCCCTTCCGATTCTCTCCCCCATCCCACCGGGGAGGGGGAGGGTGAGCGAGCGGCTGCGTGGTGCTTGGTTGCCGACTGGGGCTAAACCACGACAGTCCTATAGCAACTGTAAAATCTTGTTTAGAGCTCTAGCAAATTTGTTGTAATTTTGCATTCTTACACTTTTGCTAAGGTTCAGGTCAAAGCCCATACTCCTTACAGAATTAACAGTTTTCCCTCTACTCCACCTTCCTGTTCAGTAAGTATTACCTGAGCCAGTATTACACAGTACACTGCAGAGAAAATACACATATATTAGAATGATAGAGAGATGGTCTTTACCTCTCAAACACAAACCTTCCAGGCAAAGAGAATTCAGTCTGCACACATTACAGACATGTAGTTTTTAAAGGGGTGGGGAGAGGTAAAGGAAGGAGAGGAAAAAAAAAAAAAACAAAAAACAAAAACACACCAACCCAAACACCACAATGCTCATCTTTTCACTTGGACGCATTATTTGCATTTCCCCTAATATATGCAAACTCCTGCAGAATAGCTAGGTGTTATTATTCATTACAATTTCTATTACACTGTGATAAATGACACCCCCAGGGGTAGAGCTGCTCAGCGAATGCTTATTACAGTCATTTAAGTAGGAGTTGATTTACCTTAAATAGGTTGTTTCATATAGCTATATGCCATGGCTATACAGGCCTGCCACTGCTATTCTTTTCAGTGCTGGAATAACTAGAGTTTAATTGAATTATAACTGTTCCATGTATGTATTACACTGTATCCTGTTTATTATATCTTGCAAAATAAGACAGCACTAATTCCACATGCTGCAGAGCTAGCATCCTTTTATTCTGTTTAGCTGCAAGTTTAACAAGGGTTGTTGATTAAAAAAAGACTATCCCTCTCTAGAGACAATTTTACAGAAGACAATCTGCAAGTTGTACTAGTCAGTTTCCCCCTATATCAAAAGTAGGCTTATTTCACCTACATATTTCAAGATACCTTTAATTCAGTACCCAACTTATGCACAGATGCACAATACTGTCCAGATAATGTAAGAGTTTGGACAGGAATTTGACAGGAGTGGACTTAACTTGTCTTAGGGGCTTTGGCCTTGTCTTTCCTACTGCCATAGAAACACACAAATTAAGAGCATGTATAAGGACATTTTGCTTCAGTTCACATCAATATGACAGATATTGAAGCCTGTCAATAGTCTAAATACAATCAATGTAGTTCACTGTTTAAAAACCACAAGTTTAACTCAAGAGAAGATAATGTATTGAGCAAATGAAACTATGAAGCCTCAGTGAGAAGTGAATGGAAGGTAAGAATAAAGAAACATATAAAAGAAAATAAATTCTCCTACTGAACAAAGAAATCATGTAGTTAGTGCTGTTTAGCTTTCTTCACTATGTTCCTAAAATTCTTTCTAAAAAAAAAAAAAAATCTTAAAGCTGAAACACTTCTTCAATGGCCACAGATTTAACGTCAGGGTAATTCTCAGTGCTGTTTTCCCACCACAGGTAGCAGAACCTGTCACAAATTTAACAATTTTAATTTTTGTTTGTTTGTTTGTTCCTTTCCTAGTATTATTATCATTATTCAGGAAATATACAGAAGTGTTTGCACTACATATGACCTACATAGTTCTGACAATGAAAGAGCTTTCATTAATGCACTTCTCACTATATCGAGAACAAATTTCACACAGCAGAATTTTGTTTGATTGTATAACTGCAATAATACGTTTTTAAGCATGTTACGGGAAGTTTAGAATTTCCTTATGCATTACTAGTAACCCAACAATATTTTCCAGTTTATTTTGATTAAAAATGAAAAGCCAGAAGGTGAAAACCCAGAGCAAATAACATGTTAAATATAGAATTCCATGCTAAAGCAGCACATACTATCTGAAGTTAAAGATCTGACTCCAGTATAAAATTCAGATGAGAGAAACAGGTGGGAAAATAGCTTCATTTATCATTGTTTTCTCTGATGTGAGAGAAAGCTGGGTTTTTTTCAGATTTTGGCATTCAAATGCAAGTGCCATTAAGGCTCAGCTCCAGGGCTAATAAAACTGTTTCACAGTACCAGAAGCCCCCATGCTACTGAATGCTGGGAAAAAAATCTCATATAATCACACTGGACATCATAATGAAGCCAGTACACAAAAATTTTTCATCTGATCCTGTAGAACAAAAATTCTAAAGATAAGCAGGAGTAGCATGCAACAGAAAAGGTGAAGCAAAGCTCAACTTTTTAAAAAGACACCTGAAGTACCTATTGGCAGCATAGCTTTGTATAAGCCACCTACTCTCATGACAGTACAAAATCGTAAGTGTAAATGAGGATGCTAAAATTGTATCACCCACATACGTACACTATAACAGCAAAAATGTTGATAAATAAGCAATTTTAAATAGAAAAGTAAATTTACTTGATGATAACAGAAAACAGCGACCCTTGCATTCATCTGCCATTGACATTACTCTTTAAATGACAGTCAGCATCAATTCACAGACCCAGTTACAGCAGGAGTTTACACCAACTTTGTCCAGGGATTTAAATATTTTAAATGGAAACAGTAATGAATTTAAACTCTAGCTTTCTAAAGTAAATGAGTAAGCCAACAGCCAAAATATATTCTGATGAGAATACATAAAGCAATTAGACTTTAACTACTTTTTAAAACAAGTTCTTTTAGATGCTAATGGCCATTGTTTTCTCACTTGGTAAGTAAAATTTTGTGTCACAAAAGGTTAGATGATTGCAAAGATTTAATTGAATGTCTAAAAGAAAGGGAAATGTTTCTTTAAAAAGCTAAGATGGACCTCTTACCGCATTCCTACAGCAAAATGTCCTGTAACAATAGAGCTGTGATTTGCTGAAATTAAAATGCTATTATGGTGGAATTAGGGCTTCAATATTTTTAGCAGCTTAAATAGGCCTTCCATTTTTAAAGGACATCTGATAATACATAATTACATTTCATCTTAAAGAAACTGAGTTGTTTTCTTAAGGAAAAATACTTTTCTTTTTTCCATAGAGGTTAAAGCATAGCCATCATTAGTAGCAGCAATAGGCTTTAGGTGCCTACTTCAGCTTGGGGGCTATATATTAGCATATAAATAGCCGTTGGTGGCTGCTTGATTCTACCTGTTTTATGTTTCAGTGTGGCATCAGAATGCACTTAGTAAGAAACCTGGAGTGGGGGGGCTGTGAGGAGTTCTGTAATATGGTGGTTTCATAGAGGGGGCATCTTTTGCTATAAAAAAATCCCCTGTTCCTATGTTATCAGGTTTTCTTTATGTTTACTGTATCATTTCAATAGTCTAATTAACGAGTTCTAAAGAGCAATCTGCCACTGTGTTAGAGGAAGGCGCATTGGTTTAAGCAGCAGCTCTTTTCTGAGAATACAGGAATAAGTCAAAGTAGTGCATTTTATATAAAATAAGTACAGTTGTTTGTTTGTTTTATAATTACATGAAATGTGTCTAAAACAATTTCTACCCTTTTTATTGATAGAAAACAATGGAAAAGCAAGGGGTCATTATTACCCTGTCAACACTACTTTCATGCAATAAATTTCCTTATGGGAGGCAGACAGGGAAGGAAAGCCATGAGCATTCCCTGTCTTCTGTTTCAGACTGACCTTCAAGATTTACTGCTTTAAAATGTTAATCATCATGAGTGACATTTCTTGTGTCACTAAGTGGATTGTAACAGCAGAGGGAGAAACAGTCTTTTTAACAACTTTCTTCACAGCCAAAGAGGGGTGACTGAAGATAGAGCAGAGGTGAGGAGATGGCTCCTCTAGGAGAGCCATAAGGGCAAACATGCTTCAGTCAGTGCATTCTTATTAGGGAGGTGATGAGGGCCTGCAGCGAAACAAGCCTGCCTAGTTGCATAGGAAGACCCTTTATTGAATCACAGTGTGCAACTGGTCCAATGGCATCTCTCAACCTCCCACTGATCTAGGCTCTCAATACATGAGAGCACTAGGCAAGATGATATGACCAATCTGAATCAGAAGCACAGTCGCATCCAGCTCAGAACTGCCACACTGTTCCTTCACAATCACTCCATGTATGTAACAGGAAAGCGTATCTGTATTTGGAGATGCAACAGACCCAGTCAGGCAATTTCAGGGGATTTAAAGCATTACCCATGAAACATCACTAGGGTACATCAGCTTTAGCAAGCAACAGCATAAAAATAAGATAGTCACCATTCAAAAGTAACTGACTTCTGATACTACACAGTCTAAGCTCTGAACTTTTCAGACTCCCTAAGTAACCACACATGATTTGCAAACATAATACAGGACAGAGGAGAGCCATACCCTTCCGGAGAGGTAGCTGCTGGTGGCAGCATCTAAAACTCTATTAGGGGCTGGCATTCAGGTAACCGAATCCAACTGTTCATAACTACATGTTTCGAAAATAGGAGCTATACATATATATCTCGCACACTATCAATGCATACTGATTTCTAACGAATTGCACCTGTCATGTTCTGAAAGGTTTGTTATAATTAAAAAGCAGCCAATACTGCAGGCAGTGTTTTCATGAATGCCACTTTTGAGCATTCTGCCTGCCAATACTAAGCCCTTCTAATTGAAGCTTAGAATCTTCTTTCCTTACCTTGCTTCTTCATTTTGGTCTTAGGCAAAGTCTCCATTAATTCAACAACAAAACAATTAGGTCCACAAGTGGCAAAATAAAATACATATTTTCTTGCACCACAAGTACCAATATTTGAAATGCTGGTTGAAAAAGTACAGTAAGAGATTTTTAGATTGGGCTGATTAAAATGGCCATTAAAAGTGCTACTGTTTAATTATAAACAAAGCACTGGAAGAAATTAAATACTAGTCCCATCAATTTCAAAATTACCATCTCGCTCTCAGTTAATCAAGTCAAAGAAAGGTCAAAGACCTCTATCTTCTAACAAACATGGTTCTTGATTCATTACATTAGTAAAAAATTTTAGATTGTAAAAATGTGATGTAACCCTACTATTTTATCTGCATCATTATAATTTTTAAATATGTTATTTAATCTCTATGACCTTTGCATTACAGTTTATACTGAATGAAGCAGGGCCAAAACCCTGCAAATGAAATGGGAACCATAACCAGGCACTTCAGATGTCTCTTCTTTATTAAAAGGGCTGGTGAAAAGGACTTTTTTAAAATTAGTAAAGCCTACTTTTAGGGGTTTTAAGTCACTAATCCAGAACTAAAATATTTGCACAGTAAAGGGAGAAACATGGATGTATAGTAACAGAACGTTTAAAATATTTCAATTCTTTCTTAAGAAATTTCAAATAGAGATAAATGCCTGAAAAAGCATAAAACAAAGGCTGGCAATACAATCAGTTAGCTGTCCGGTCAGAAATATTGCAGACCTGCAACTTAATCCCTTCACTAGCCAGAGATGTAGGTTTTTGTTAGTATTATGTCAGTAGGCACAGCAATATCACACTAGCCAAAAAGACCCAGATGCAAAAAGAGTTAATAGAGGATTACAACACACCAGGAAGGAGTAAAATTGGAATTTTACCCTGTTACCAGAAAACAACTCTGGATTGTTTGAAAATACTAAATTTGTTAACCTCATGCAATCACAGAATTTACTGAAGTACAGTATCATTAGAACATTCCTCAAGAGAATATAATATGTTGTTAGATTTATTTCCTAAGCCCAATATGAAAGCCTACCTTGAACTTGAAATAATCATCAACAGTGTCAATAAAACTTGAATAAAAAGAGCAAAAAAGGAACTTTAAAAAATATTTTATAAGAACCAAAACATAACTCAGTACAGTTTAACAGAGCAACAAACAATGCAAAAATTTATAGTTTCACCACACATATTAGAACCCACTTCAGAAAAAGAATCAGAAAAAGGCAAGCTTCAGCACCACTTGCACTGCTTATTTCCCAAACTAATCTACATCATTTCAGTGAGCTTTCAGATACCTTTTTCTGTTGCACAGGTATTTGGCAACTGTTCATTGAGGACTTCTGCTACAGTAACAGAGATGACTTCACATGACCCTGAAGGCCACGTTACAAGTATCAATCAGTCCTGGTGGTATTTTACACGGCAGTTCAGAGCACAAGAAATATACAAGCAGCTTCAAATCATCTTCTCAAATTTCTTCTTTTCATACATCTTCCAAAGCAAATAATAATAAAAAAGAACAGCTTTGCAATTTTTATCCATAGAGATCTGCTTATGAAAATGGAAATGCTTACCTGGCAAACCTAACCTCACTAGTAGGGGTTACTTACGCTGAGAAGAATTTATGTGGGTTTCTCATTATTGCTCTGAAGAGGAACATAGGCTTAATGGTTCAGAATGGCTGATAGCTTGAATGGTTTAGAAAGAGGAAGGCTAACACTGAAAATGCAAACTGGATAACTGAGAAGTATGGGACTTCAGAAATAAAAATAGTTTCATGATTTTCAAATGCCAAACCAACAAAGGCAAACATACAACATGCCAAGGCTGAAGTCATTAAAAAATATTTTCTGATTTAATAGGTACCAGCTGAACATTCTTATACTACTGCATCATTTTCTTGAAAAATAAAAAAAAGTATACCAACAGTGCAACCCATCTCAATTTCTAAAGTACTAGTTTTTAAAATACATATTGTATGCGCAGGAAGTCAGTTACTCCTACGGGAGGATCAGAGAACTTCTAATGACCTAAGCAGAGAAAAAAATATAAAAAGGTGAGTGGGAGGCTATGATATCATAAGATGGTTTTGTAATTATGAACAAACTACAGCAAGCTTGAAACATGCAGGTCATATTGCAGTACAGCTGTCTTTAGGAGAAAGAGCTTTGATTAGAAGCTAACAAGCTAACAAGTTATTTGGTCCAGCCAAAAAGTCACTTCAAACCCCCTGCCCCAGATCAGCTCGATCTACTTAATAGAACTGCGGCCTTCCTATTTAAAATTCTGATACAAAGCTCAGTGGGATTGGCAACTAATAACCAAAGTATGCAGTTTACAGTAAAACTAGGGTTTGCATTTTTATTGCATCTATCACTAATTACAAAAATAACCGCAGATTCTGCAAACCATGAAAAAATTCAAATAAAATTATGAAGAAAATAAATTAGGAAGCCACTCTTCCAACAGGCTTCATACAAGCAACAAATATGGTTAAACAAAGTTCAGGATGGTGAGAGACCGGGAGTCTGACAAAAGACTGCTGTCAGCAGGCTCCAGCGGTCACCATGGGCACCTTGTTTCTCATTAAAATGCCGGATACAAACTCCAGTTACCAGACAGAAAGGGATACTGCCTGTGCAAGGTCAGCAGCTTCAGCATGCAGGAACATCATAAAAATCTACAGATAAAACTAGTTCTTAAAATATTAGCTTAACAACCTGATATTACAGGGGTTCAACAAACATACCAGAAATCTTATCTGCCAAACAACAGAAGGCTTGTCCATTATAAACATCAGAACGGTGATGGTTTTGTCTTCAAGAAGCTTGTGAGCTCATTAACAACTGTTAGTTCACATAACTAAGCAATTCTATTGGGAACATTACTGTTGATGGTACAAATCAACAACACAGAACAGAAATGAATTCCAAATAAATCAGATTTCAATTCTTCCTAAAGCATATCAAAATGATCACACACAAGCAACAAGAGCAACAACAAAAGACTTGAAGATCATCCATGTCTGGGAAACAATCCATCTGAACGCAATTATTTCTCATGTGTTTGATGTATTCTGTACACTAAGATTTGTATTTTATGTACTTACATAGAATTAACTACTTATTTATATATCGCCATAGTACTTGAGCTTTCAGATCTGATAACTTATTGTGAAACACATGCAAAACAAGTTTGGCTGTCTAGGTCCAAATTTCTAGCCTGCATTGACATACTAATGGAGAACAACAGAGCCATGCACTTCCCTTTGACAGCTGTACCCAGGAGAAGCTTAAGGGACAAAACCAACCAACCAACCAGAAACACAACAACAACAAAAAAAGCCCAGCATCAGATGTAATTTAGATTTGTATTTCCCAGACCAGGAATATTTTCCATATATAAACATTCTGCCCTTTCAGAAAGTCTCACAATAACAATAGGGTTCTGTAATAATTATACCATAATTACTTTCATATAGTTTCTGTAAAAGTATCCCTAGCAGTTAGACAAACATTGGCCTAATAATCAAAAGTATGAAAGTCCCACAAGAACAAGGATTTAATACTGCAGTATGACAATGCTTCTAACACTGTACAGCTTAATCAACGTAACTGTGAAGCTAATTTTGCAGACAAAGTTACGTTGTGTTACACCTCAACTTAGTAGATACTGCTCTATCTGTAACCACCAGAGAAGAAAACTGAATGGAAACTGAACAAGGGCAATCACAGGCATCCTTTTTCAAGGAAACACACCTTCAAAGGAGCCATCACATGATAGCTGAAGTGCTCTCCTGTGGCAGAAAAGCTTAAGGTGGTATAAATATGGCAGCCATTGTATGCTATAAATCAGACTTGTCTTACATAAACGGCGTGCTTTTCCTGCTTTTAATGAGACAATCTTCCCCTGCATGGGAGAAGCTAACAATAGGAGAAGTGCCTTTGATGTGATTCATGTGAAGCTTTATTTTCAATTGGAGCAGCTTTGTTGCAGGCCCTAGCCCTTTCATCTCAAAGAAAAATCTAACATGTCTTACCTGAAAACGTAGAGAATTTTAATAGGCATTCCCAATTCTTCTGTCTAGATAAACAAATGGTTCTGCTTTTACTTTCATCCTGATCAAATAAAAAACATTAGTCTGAAAGCAATCTTTATTTCCCCTTCCTGAGATAAGAGTTGAGAGGCTACAGATTTCACAACTGATTCTAGTATGCAGACGTGTACTTTTCGCAAACATAAGCATTTGAAGAAAATATACCTTGGATTAGAAACATTTTTATTGTGATGTGGAGAGTTACCAAAACCACTCACAAGTTATTTTAAAATAAATTAAGAATATTTGTAGACTGCAGCATCTGTCCCTAAAACTATTTAATCACCATCTATTCTCCAGCTATAAACAAGATAAGCAAAAGCACTAACTGCTAGGATACTTCTGAATTTCTGAATTACCTTTTAACATCTCTTAAGCAAAACTTAATGACACTTCGTGAACTATCTGCTTTACTTCCAAGTATATTATTTAAAGTTATACAACCAAAACCGAAAACCCAATAGCTAGGACTTTCTCTTCAAAGTGTAAAGATGTAATGTAGTGCCCATAAAAGTGAAAATAAAGATTTTTGTAAAAGCAGTGTGCCACTAAGTTATCTTCAGAAATTTTAAGTATCTTCATAAAAAGTTATGTAAATAGACATAAGCAAAAGCAATAAACTAGCAAATATTTGTATCAATGCATTTTAGAATATGTCTACATTCTTTTCAGACCACTTCGTGTTGTTGTAATCATTCATTAATCTCTTAATGCTTTCTCATTGGGTGTGTAAAAAAAAAAAAAAATTATCTTTTCTTTAATCTTTTCTCAAAGCCTATCATTTTGTACCTACAACAAACTGCAGGAAGAAAATCCAAACTTCAGGCTTAATCAATTACCAGCTGCAAAAAGTCTTCTCAAGAAATCACATAATTTTTGGAGATGGTAACACAGGGGAATAACAAGGTTGTTTTCCACAGCACTCACCGTTAACTTCAGTATCAGCAGAACAAGACCAAAGATAAAACTTCCGTAGACCTTAGTGAGTTAAGAATTAAGCCATAGAGGACTTTTTTTGTTGTTTTTTTTTAAACTCTCTTTGTAATGTCATTGTAGCAGACAGATGTAACTAACTGGTAGAAATGAAGCAACAGATGCAAAATAGGAAGGTTTTGTTTGTTTGTTCGTTCTTTTTAGGGTTTTTTTTGTTTATTTAGAAAGGGTTTTTTTTTTCCCTGAAGCAAAACAAAACTGTTAGCAACTTAAGACAATACATAGAAAAAAGTTACTTATTCATTTGCATACAGTTGTGTCTTTGCCCTGATGCCTTAGGCTTGAAAATTTTACTTTAAAAAACAGGACTATCAGTAATACTAGCTCTAGCTCTCCTAAATGTTTGAAATTTATTATGAATTTGTTAAATATTAAGCAATGATTGGCATACACAAAATCCATACAGGCAATCCAAATAACTGCAAGAATACATGTAAGCAAAACATTCTCATACGATTTTGCAGAGTCAGGTCCTCTACGAAGGACTGCTGGTGGACTTTCTCAGTTATGTGATGGATATATTTTTAATCATTAAAAAAAAAAAAAGACATTTGAGAAATGGGCCTTGGAATTGCAAATATCCAAGCATTAATTTCTTCAGAGTCATCAGAAGAAGTCAGGCTAATGCCACTTTAGCCATCTAAGAAAGTTTTCATCTTCCCTCCCTCCTGCAACAGCAGACCAATTTGCACCAGTGCGCTAAGAGTTGAAGAGTTATCAGTGCTTTGGCAGAAGAGTAGAGACAAGTGATGAAGTACCTTGCCAAAGCTTCGGTAGGCACCTTTCCGATCCTCTGTGCCTACCCCAAACCTGCCAGGTCCCATGCCAGGAAGAGCCTTAGGCTCTGTGGCTGGATTTCTGATCAAGAATCTGGGCTCTGCACAGTGCCGCTCTCACAAGATCCCTACTCTGGAGAACATTTTCATAAATCTTTGTTACAATAACATTTTTGTTATACACATGATAACTACACATATACACACAAGTACCTTGAGTACAAGTACTCAAGTTGTATCAACAAAACTATGCGAAAACTTTTAAAATAAAATTATTAACTCCCACTGTTCTGCAGGGACAAGCCACACCAACAACAAAGCAAAGTACATACATTACCATGTATGTGATCACACACCATGGAACTTAAGCGAAGAACGGAAGTTGACTTCTGCGAGGGATAGATCTGGCTGCAGAGCTGTATCCTCATCACGCAAACCTCATCAGCAGAGTTCTCATTTTCTGAAATCCCCTCGTGAGGAGTCAAGCATAGATATGATAGTGTCGTGGTTTAGCCCCAGTCGGCAACCAAGCACCACGCAGCCGCTCGCTCACCCTCCCCCTCCCCGGTGGGATGGGGGAGAGAATCGGAAGGGCAAGAGTAAGAAAACCCACGGGTTGAGATAAGAACAGTTTAATAATTGAAATAAAAATAATAATAATAATAGTAATAATAATAATAACAATACTAATTGTAATGAAAAGGAGAACGAGAGAGACAAACAAAACCCAGGGAAAAGAAAACAAGTGATGCAACCGCTCACCACCCGCCGACCGACACCCAGCCAGTCCCCGAGCGGCGATTGCTCCCCCCGGCCAACTCCCCGCAGTTTATATACTGAGCATGACGTCATATGGTATGGAATAGCCCCTTGGTCAGTTTGGATCAACTATCCTGGCTGTTCCCCCTCCCAGTTCCCTGTGCACCTGGCAGAGCATGGGAAGCTGAAAAAGAAAGTCCTTGACTGGTGTAAGCTCTACTTAGCAACAACCAAAACATCAGTGTGTTATCAGCATTCTTCTTACACTAAATCCAAAACACAGCACTATGCTAGCTACTAGGAAGAAAATTAACTCTCTCCTAGCTGAAACCAGGACAGATAGTTTGGCATCTCAAGTTAGTAAAGAATGAAATTCTGTTAAAATACTTAAATGGCTTTAAAATTGGAACTTAGTGTCTTGAACAACTAAGATTAGAAACAGCTTAACCACATATGTGTTTTAGAAAAGCAAACTATGGTGAAATTTGTCCACTTTTCCAGCTGTGTGTCAGTTTCAGCTGAGCCATTTCATATGCTTACTGTTACTGTGATTGCCCTTACCACAGGCATACTGCCACTCTCCACATGAAATAACTCCTTCAGCTTAATTTGAGGAAACAAACCAAAGGCACAGACCAATATACAGAACATTAAAATGTACTTTAAAGGGACAAAAACAGAGGAGAAAAAGCTTTGCAAGGGATGAACCAAACCATCACTCAGCGCTTCCCATGCTCCCCAAAACATACGAACCCTACAGTTGTATTTCTACACAGCCATCCTCACGTAACTTGGGACTTAAAAAAAAAAAAATTTAGGTTTGAAATCAACTCTAGACAAGTTATAGACAATTTAACACTGCTCTGACTGTAGAAAAAACACCTGATCTGCTTCATTCCAGTTTACGTTGGTGTGGGGTTTTCTCCCTGTTAGGACGTAACTCGGTATTGTATTGCAAAAGCAACCTAGAAACGTATTTCATGTTCTGTTGACTGAATGGGTGGGAAACGTACTGCCAAGACAGACAAGTCTCCTGAGTGCAAAAACATCTGTAATCATAATTAAACAATAAAGTGTTGGTAGTGTCTATTTCCTCACATCCCTGCGGGGCTTATATGTAGCACTTGAGGTGATCTCAGTATATTGGTCAAAAGGGTTAATTATTGTACAACGGGAAGTAGAAAAAAGTAACACTTTAAGGGGAAAGTATCACTGAGGAAATCTACATTACTGAATCAATGGCCAGCAAATGAAGAACAGATTCACAGCAGGCTGCTAATGATGAGACAAAGATTACAGCTAGACACATCTGCAACCTGATCTAGTTGATGATGTCCCTGCTCACTGCAGGGTGGTTGGACTAGCTGACCTCTAAAGGTCCCTTCCAACCCAAAGCATTCTATGATTCTATGATCTTGGTAGTGAGGGCATCAACTCACAAATAATAATGCTGAGGTAGCACACACTAGAATGGACAGTGTAAACAAAAAAAAGAGAAGGAAAGAAAATTATGAAGGTGGAAAAAAAGATGCTCTCAGCTGCTACTTATTCATTCTGCTAAGTATTTTAAGTTCTGTGAGTTAACCATGCCGGGGGGGGTGAGCTTCTTTCTAATCACACTTCAGCAGATGAGAGTTTTTTTCCCCTCTCCTTAAAAGCCATATCTATAGAGGTGCGTGTTGCAAAGCAGTCCAAAAAACTTAAGGGTTTTTAAAGGGCCACATTCACGGGGCCAGACACATGTATTCTGTTATGACTGTTGAACTTATAAAAATGTGTCATTTTGAATTGTGAAGATGAAGTATAACACAGTGAGATATGTTCAGTTTCCTAATGCCTTAAGAATATTTTGTTCACTGTATAGTTATCACACACTTATTTCTGCAAGGCATGCTGCTTCTTGTACATGTCAGCTGAAACGACAGCAGCCCTATTCAAAGACAGATGATGTACCTCCTGCTGTGCTAGCAAACAGACACTCAACAAGACTTGACTTTCACTGCTAACAGGCATGGACGTTGAACTTTGCAAATGAAGCCTCAGACTGAAAGAACGTGTCCAAAAAGCCCAAAGCTTCAAGGCTCCAAGTTGTAGTCTCTGCCTCTCAACTTGATCGAAGCAGCTCTCTCAGTTGGCCTTGTTCTTTCCAGATCTTTAATTCAAATTGTGAATCAAGGAAACATTTGAAATGGGAAAAGACTCACAACCTGACTACTGACAGTCAAAAATGGAACATTCTGAAAAATTAATATAGTTTTTATTTAATGGAAGAGTAATGTGATTCCCCCTTAAAATGGAGACAACAAATTTGCTTTAGTTCTCCAATATTATACCATTATATTGTATAAGAGCTTTTTCATATAGACTTTGGAATAACTCAAATAACTTTGTAAGTTGAACTTCACTTCTTTATAGTAACATAGAATTTCCTAATTTATCTAAATAATGACTTGGAAGGCAAGCAGGGAGACTGTCAAGGAGTATTTCCCAGAACTGGAAGGATGACAGCAATTGTGCACTTATATCTACCATTACTTAAGATAACTGGAGCCTGATGACCAATGCGACATTCTTAAAACCAAAACAAAAATACCCAACAAGTTGAACCATGGAAGGTCTTTCCAAGTGCCGTCAGCCAATTCTACCCTTTAGATATACACTTTCTTGAGGTTTCTGGTAATAAAAATCAAAAAAGTAATTAAATAATTGATAATTCAGAACACTCAAGTTACATAAGAAAGCACTTTCTTGCCATAGTTCTAATGGCACTTGGCTTATTCTGAAAAAGGCAACCAGGAGAAAGCAGCACAGCATTCTTGATTCCTCAAGGAAGATCCCTATTATGCTTAGTAGCTTTAAGGAAATTTGAGTAAGTTCTTTAGTCAAAACCATGCTGGGATTTTTTTTTTTTTAGTCAGCAATTATCTGAAATCGCTACCATTAAAAGAAGACATTAATAAGTGTTTGTGTCTTACAGATATCTCAGAGCACAAAATATAGAGCAAGAGGATTTGATTCTGCTATTTACCACAGTGTAAACCAAGAGCAACTCAGAGGAACCCAGTGTAGATATTCAAGCGTAAACTGGTTTAAGTTTGGAAGTGAATGGAGCTGTATCAGAAGGGCAGAGGCAGGGCAACAACAATATCTTTCTTTCACAGTTTTATAGTTTCATAAATAACAGTGGTCATTCATCCCTGCCCAATGATTGCTTTCACCTGGTTAGTCAACTGCAAGCAAATTTGGCAGAAGAATGAAGATCCAAAGTTATATCCAATTTCATTTAAAAAAACCCAACAAAATAAAACCCAGCAAAAAAACCCCACACCCAAACAAAACAAACAAACAAAAAAAAACCACAACAAAAAACAACTAGATAGAGGAAAAACATTCAATATGTTGCCCCCACTGAAGTACACTCTACACTGTAAACTCAACAATTGCTCATCTTTTGGCAGCAAATCTACATATGGTTTGCTTGGAATTGGTCAGAATACTGTGCTGCCCCAGCCCCATTAGTAGTTAAACAACATAAGAGGAAGGTGCAGGTAGAGGAGGGAATAGCTTAGGGCATGCAAGACACAAATTGTAGAATTACCACCTGATGGTAACGCAAAAAAACATTACATAAACAAAGGATGGTTCTTACTAGAGAACAGACTTTCTCTTTTATAGCCCTGTATCAGGAGTTCACAGCTCTAATCTATGCGTTCTTGAGAAGGGTTGATACCATTCTTCACCACCATTTTTCAGGCTGACAAAGTCTATGCTTGGAAGAAAACAAACATTTCATCTCTCAGAAAAAGTAGAGCAGTTGCTGTGTTCTCTAGGAGTTCAGGAAACACTGTCGCTCCACAGAGCAAAAAAATGTCCTGGGATTTTGAAAGGAATGGATAGAATAGTGCTGATTGCAGTATATTCTCTTTCCTTAAAGGCAAGATTGAGCCAATATGCAAAATACATAAAGATTCTATAGATTTGTGATTGCTCTAATTAATAAACTCTAATCTAGTAATTACAAATTATAACTTACTGCACAAGATACCTTGGGTTAGATTTAGAAGACACTATAAATCTCTTTGTTTTGCCTACTGACAATTGTATTGTCTCACAACTGTCAAATTCCTGAATTTTTCATGCAGATTTGTTTTAAATGTCTTAAGTAACAGGATTTCACCTATTTTCTTAACATATTATGCTATCATAGTCACAGTCACGTACAGCTGTGGGTTAAAAAGTTTTTGCCATTCTCCAGCTCAGTCTACCTTCTAACTATATCTCTATGATTAACCACAGAATCTCTTCTCTCTTTCTCTTGCAGAAAGCCAGAGAACATAAAAGCTCCTGCAACAAGACAGGAAGGCAAAAATACCCTCTCTCATAATCAAATTTTTCTAAGGTTTACAGGCCTCCAAATCTGAAGACCACGCTGCAGTTTCAAACAAACTGAGGGAAGTTTACATTCCTCATATAATCAGGTACCTTTTCCAGACTACAGTTACACTTCAGAGTTAGAAATACAGCCTGTTCCTGTGTCCTGGTGCTACTAACAAAAAGGTAACAATTTAGGATTGCCCTCTATTTTTCCTTACTTGAGGCTGATGTAAAAGAAATGCTTGACACCAAGAGATTGTTGTTATTTGGGAAGTCTGAAATTGGGACATTTTAGTTTATATAGACACCTTATTTGATAATTTTGTGATATTTTATGTTTTGTTTCTCATTGCTAAATACCAGCTGGAATCTTCCCTTATGATGCAGTATCATCACACCCATATAGATTTCAGATGCAAATGCCTGCTAAGAAAAGCAAGTCCAACAATGACAATGTTTAGTCCCAGGCAATAAAATGAAACAGATAATTTAATCCTAAAATGAAAATTTAAGCCAAACATCTAGACTAAGGAAGGAAGAAATGATCAAGTCAGTTACAAACAAACCCAACTTGTAAACTATTTACCTGTTGAAGATGTGCCTGCTTAACACTCTGAAGACTTCATATTATTGCATTCCTCTAAAAATGAAAGCATTTGACTGTATCAGACATACCCAACAGGTTTAGATTTAGGTTGAAGCAGAAAAACAGCAAAGCAGCAAACCCCTTTGGGCTACAGAGATAGTGCAAGAGTAAACACTTGTGTCCTATAATTCCATATATTCCCAGCAAGCACCGAGATGAACATTTTGGACAATTTTACTCCAAATGATAGCTAACTTCCATGTGTGAGCATTGCTTCCCTATTGCAACAGGTTAGAAAAAGAAAAAACTACATGATATGATTTTCAAAGGTGGTGATAAATCTCACACAATCGTTGAAGTTAGTAAAAGATGAACAAAACTTTTGAAAATAAATCCAAAATCAGATAAGAGGTAAACCAGAACATTTTAGAAAAAAATTATAAAAGTCAGGCAAGTTATTTAGTTTGGCCTTTAATTCACTTGTATTTTAACTACAAAAAAAGTAGCTTTGTTAGCATTGTGTTGTTATAAACACAGACCAAATAAGCATCACTGTATAACAGATCACTTCCATAACAGTGCAGAAGTGTCAGAAAGTTCGATTCTATCAAACCCTTTAATTTACACACATAGAACAATTCAAAAGTCATTTTAATTTGGCTTCTTTGAAAAATATACTTCAAAACCCTGTCAAGCTAAGCTGCAACTTGACTAACACCTGAACCCTCAAAAGCCTAATCTTATTTTTCAACTGACAGTGTGCGTGTCAATCGTGAATTTCTTAAGCTTTAGCTTTAAAGAACCACACAGTAAAAAGGTCAGTCAAGACTACAGTTTGTTTTGTGAAGAGGAATCAGAACCTGAGAAAACAGTGATAGAAAAGACTTTTTAGAGGGAAATTGCAGCCAATAAAAACAGGTATAAACAAAACGTCTTTCCTTGATATAACTGGCGTTTGACAACACTGTAACCATATACAAACACATTAATATCTCCACATGTATTTTGTCAGGAACTATTCTAAAATACAATTTGAAGATGCCTATATCTAGAGCAATCTAATACCCACCAATGGGGAGCACAGTGATCTTGGAACCCTTTACCTCAAACTTTGCGGTGTGAGGGCTCTTTCTATATGGAACTGCTCCACCAAACCTAGTACATATTTTTAGTATACCATGTACTTCCTTCCTGGCCTGACACAAGCAGCAGCAGAGCTTTTAGCACCACAATACAGCAAGAGAACAGTAACAGAAAGATGGAAGCTAACCAGGCCTCCCTACAGACAAGCTTTCTATTATGAGTGAATCCATTTAGATCTCTTCAGCTACCAGAACACACAACCTGTACGTGAGGATTAGCTAATCGCTTAAAAACAACACACAATTTTTTTTTTTTTTAAAAAAAGGCACATTCAAAATTTAAGCATTGTATCTATCACTACAGACCATAATAAGGGTTATGATGAAAAGATGCAGAGAGTAAGCCTCTTCCAGTATTTTGTTCGTTCTACATTTGACAACTTTTTATCTAGCCAGGCAATCCAAAATGTACAGCTACAGAAAACTGTGGAGAGGGATTCAAAACCAGAAAGGAAATGGGAAGAAAATTCGATGTAGATCTCCTCTACTTAGTATATAATATTTGATTAACAAAACAAGACCTCACCTTAGACCCTCACAAACTAGTGCAAAAATAACATCCTCAAAGCAAAAGAAACATACACCATAAAGAACTATTGGAGCATCTGTAGGAATTTGTTGGAGTAGCAACTCTATTCTATGCAGTCTCATATGCTACAAGGAAGAAACTAGGCAACTATGAACGGATCACAGAATTTCTTTTTATATGCATGGTGGGGTAAAACCTACTTCCTGCTAAATGGAAACAGCTTGGTATCTCATGTTCCACAATTCAATTTTGTATTGGGTTTGGCTAAACATATTCTGGATATACTAATGTAACTTAAAAGAAAAGAAAACCTAAAAAGTACTATTATACTCTTAAATCTTCCCAAATATTGAAGACTGCTAGTGTTACACTAAGAAATTAGACCCACAAAAGTTTAATGCTGTTTACACTTATTTTCATAGAAGAAATAATCTATGATTAGGTAAAGTGATGAAATACATATGTTAAGCATGCTACAATACATTTTCTTACATGTTTCTACCTTACAGAATTCAGAATAAATTTGGTTTGACTTTATTAAGTACAATTTTACATTACAAATCAAAGTTATCAGTTTGCTGTGCGTGTTATTAAAAGCTAGGAACTACAGGTTACAATCTCTGTCAAAAACCACCTATATTTCTCCTATAATATTGCAAATCTGAAGGGATACCACCACATGACTTAGGTTAAATTACAAAGTCTTTCCAAATATTTTTTCTGCATTTGGAAATATTACAAATGTAACATTTTGTTACATGAACGTTCAAATTATCAATATACAGAGAAAGCAATGCAAGATTTCTTCTTTCCCAACAGACAGAAAGACAGATTAATTAGATATAGCTATGTCAGTATGCTGCTGTACAGTATTTGATGGTATATGGATCTCTACACTACCACTGGAAAAAAAACCTGGAGTTAAGAAAATAGCTGGCTAGTAATATATTTAAAACACCACCAGACATGATAAATGAAAGAGAATAAATGTATACAGCTAGCAAAACTTCCAGGGAACAGGGGGAGACTCCAACACTTTTGCTGACAGTGACTTTACTGTCAGTGGCCTGTCTCTCTCGGAGGCAGCTGTCAATCACAGACCATCTTTCTCTCCCAGAGGAGTTCATTGTGCCTGCAGACAGTTGTGGAATAACTGCTCCTAGGCGTCAGAGAGGCAGATGGAGTGTATCTGTCAATCATTGTCACTAATTATTAACTTCTGTCACTCAGAGCAAGGCAACATATCTCCGCCTGATCCTCTGTGATTTGATCTGCTACGCCACCTCAGAGACAGACAGTTCAACCTTTCATTATGTGTCACATACACAGCGCTCTGCTGGGTCAGCCCTCGTGACTCAGTGTTCCAGCAGAATTCTATTTTAGCCACTGAACATTACAGGGAGAAGCTGGCACGAAGGACACGCTCTGCGTTCAAATGCAGCGGTCACTCATTTTCTGTCAACATTTTGAAGCTAGAGAAGCATGGAAATACCAGCCTCCTAAGTTTTAAACAAGGGGAAGGAAAAGAATCTAAATATATGCCAAGTAACTCAAATTTTCACATGGTAAGCTGCCCCTTGTAATTTACTAAAATGTTAATTATCTTATCTTAAAAGACTTACTCCAAAAAGAGGCAACTTCTTTTAATGGTAATTATTTACAACAGTTAGTAAGGTTAAGAGGGGCAGACCAGACAAGAAGGATCACCCTGTCCTTTTCCATTGGCCAGAAAAATGACTAGAAATTATCATCAGTGATTTCTGATTGATCTTACGTTTGCCTGCATTTTCTGTCTTGGAATTATGGGTACTTTTATTAAAATTCCATGCAACAACATTGGCCGTGCTCACTAAAGGAAAACGATCAATAACTGAAACATATCGCTGCAGGAAAAGCATATTCTCTCTCTCTCCCTCTCTCTCTCTTTCTCTCTCTCTTTTCAAGTACACACTTGATATCCCTCTAGAAATTCTACTTAGCCAAACCCACTGCAGTATCCCAAGGCTGACCAAGAACGTTTATTATACACAGTTTATCATATAAAAGAAATCATAATGCCTTCAGTACTTAAAATTCTATAAATCCAAGAGGCTCCATATACTTTTTATAAAACCCAGAAAATTTCACAATTTTTCTTCAAGCATCTCTGTTTTGGGAAATGTCTTATGCACAGAACTATTTAAACAAAAACACCCTTCTGCAGGCTTAAGTCCTCTCTCTCCATCATTTTTAGTATTGGCAAAGTCATTAACGATGATGAGATTTGTTCAGGCATAAAAAGTGGTGTGGATTCTTAACAAACTACTACTGATATATTCTAATATATTGTATTCTACCATATTCTAATACAACAAAATGCAAAAATGTGGATATTCAAAGGGATTCAAGCCACAGGTACAGATTAGGGGACAAGATCTTGGGACAAGAACGCTTCCTAGAAGGACTTAGGGAAACACTCCAATTTAAGCTTCCACTGTGATGTTGTGGAAAAATGGATGAAAGCAATAACTGGGTGCACATTAGAGTAGAGAAGACAAGGGAAAATTATTCCATTATTGCAGTTTGCATCAATTAATCAAAGCAAGCGTAACACACGTTCTTCTGATGTTCCCATCTAAAAGGAACAACAAAGACTTACAGAAAGAACCTCACCGTTACAAGAGACCTGCAGAACTCAGTATTTTTTGTTTATGAAAAGACTCTGAGAACTAACGTCATCATGTATAAGGACTGAAAGAAAGCGACAAATATTCTGTAGGCTTTTGAAGACTGGTCTAAAAAAAAAGAGCTAAGCATGTACAAATTAGACATAGGTTGAAAAAACCCAAACACCCCACATCACCACTTTTTAATATTAGAGGTGATCCAGTTTTAACAGTGGATTGTCCACAGTCTCTCGATATTTTTGAACATTTTCCTCTCCAGACAACCCAATTTAGCTGAGTACAGTGCATTTTTAGAAAAGTTAATGGGTTCAAGAAGGCATTAATGGTTGAAATACAGTATTAGCCTGTCCCATTTCCATTGTTCTCAATCTTTAAGTTTCCTAAAAAATTATTAAATTTCAAGTTTTTAAAATTTAAGTAGTTCAGATTTGGTAAGATTTTGTTCTCATCTTAAATTCTATGAACTCCATTATCCAATTGTCGTGGTTTAGCCCCAGTCGGCAGCTGAGCACCACACAGCCGCTCGCTCACCCTCCCCCTCCCCGGTGGGATGGGGGAGAGAATCGAAAGGGCAAAAGAAAACTTGCGGGTTGAGATAAAAAACAGTTTAATAATTGAAATAAAATAACAATAATAATGATAGTAATAAAATTGCAATGAAAAGGAGAATGAGAGAGAGAGAGAGAGAAACAAAACCCAGGGAAAAAAAAACAAGTGATGCAACCGCTCACCACCCACCGACCGATGCCCAGCCAGTCCCTGAGCAGCGATCGCGCCCCCTGGCCAACTCCCCCCAGTTTATATACTGAGCATGACGTCATATGGTATGGAATAGCCCTTTGGTCAGTTTGGATCAACTATCTTGGCTGTGCCCCCTCCCAGTTTCTCGTGCACCTGGCAGAGCATGGGAAGCTGAAAAAGAAAGTCCTTGACTAGTCTAAGCACTACTTGGCAACAACTAAAAACATCAGTGTGTTATCAACATTCTTCTTACACTAAATCCAAAACACAGCACTATGCTAGCTACTAGGAAGAAAAATTAACTCTCTCCCAGCTGAAACCAGGACACCAATACCACTTAGCCTGAGTACAACATCTCAATAGCTAGCTACACCATTTTATTTCCTTTGCTTCAAAAAAAAAAAAAAAAAAGTAACTGATTTAAGTTCAAATCTTAAAGACCCATGCTAGGCTTGATATTCCAAATCTTGGAAAATTTTCATGTATTTCCTCACAGATGCCAATTTAAAAGAAGATACATTTCAGTGCCTCAAATTATAAGGACTTTTGTTAATGTACAGTTTTCACTGGAAAACAGGAACAGAAAGAGACCATCAGACTATTTCTATTTCCTCTGGTTTAGACCCTGACCATCTGCTGTCATTACAGCCCAAAGTACATTTAATTTCTTTTCATAACCTTTGACAACAAGAATCACTAACAGTATTTTAGGTGAAGAAACTTTTATAAAATACTACAATCAAATCAATTGCATTAACACATTTGAACCTCCAAGTTCAACACAGTGGAAAACACATTACTTCTTTATTATATCAGCTGTCTGGTCATATATAAATCATCTATAACTAAAACCAAAAGTATTGAGAGTACTATTTATCCAGAGTTAGGAAAAGGAATTATCTGACAGTTGAAAATGAAAAACCACTAATAAGCATTACAGTGTATTGAAAAGTTTAAACAATGTGATTAAGGAAACTTTTGCAATAATAAGGAGTGTATGTGATTCTATTTTACCTTGCTAACAAAATTCCTCTGGGATTTCTTATTCTGTTACACAATAACTAAACTGGAATATCATGTTAAACAAGTCTCACATTCTACCTGTATTCAAAATACATTTAAATTTAAGAGATAATGTTCTTTCAACATATTGCACTTCACTAAAGCATTCGAATTTTCACTCAAATTATTTGCCCAAAGCAATAAACAGAACAGAAGGAAAGTCAAAAAGCCCTAACTAATGCCTTGGCCATTTAGAGGCTTAAGAGATACACTGTAAAGACATTTAAACTGTCTTTTATAAAGTTTATTTTTAAGAGATGAAACAAGGAATTCTACAGAAAGACTGAGTAGAAAACTCAGTGAAGGAATAGGCAGAAAATAGTGCATTTACCGTATCTCCTACTGTAAGAAGCCAGTAACAAAATAAAAACATGCAGTGTAATCCTTCAGGAAACAAACAATGCTGAAAAGGAAAACTGCAGCACAGGTAATAACTGTTCACTTAGTGATTAGAGAACTAAAACCAAACCAATCAAACAAACAAATCAATCAAGATGTGTCTGGGAATAATGTGAAGATAAGAAAGAGCAAAATTTGTCACTTATGTTATCTGCTGTGGTTGGCGGTGATTAGACCCTATCAAGTAACCAAAATATTATCAAGATACAAAAATTAGACCAGATGATTGCCACTGCAATGCAAGGTCTGACAGCAGCCCCACATCATTTATCTAGAAAACACCGCACTTGGGAATACAGTATTTATCAAGTTATACAGAATTACACAGTTTCTTTATACTTGAATTAAGCCTAGGTTTTAAACTGTATTTATGTTCCTTATTTAATTTTATTTAGGGCACTGTTTGCAAGTATTCAGTGATGAACAAAATGTTCCAATAACTGCTTTTACCTGGTACTGCCAACACGCCATTTGCACCATACCAACCAGCAGCTTCACTACATCTGAAGCAGCGACAATTACTTAATGTATTTAAAGTCAAAATCCTTGAATTTTAAAGTTTTCCATAAGATTCTTCAGTATGTGTATTGTAATCTGCAAATTGTTGTCAAGTATTCTGTCCATACAGCTTGCAATTTACTATTTATCAGTCAATAAGCCCAGACACACAAACTCTTTCTAGCTGAGTATAATGCCCTGGTAAGTTACCATTCTAAAGTATAATGAAATTTTCAAACAAAACGAAGTACACACAGACAGAAATAAAATAAAATTCCAAACCATTAAAATTATTACCCAATACTATTTTAAATACTTAAGGTTCAGACTCACACGCATCTGAATAGGTACATGCAGACCATTCGTTTCCATAGAGTTATAATGCAATAACACAAATTCATAAAAATGCATCCAAATCTAGGGCTTCGTTTTGCTCAGATTTTAAACTATATTTAAACCCAGCCACAAGGAGGTCAAATTCATAGTTCTGTATAACTGCTGTCTATGTCAAGTAGGTTGTCACAGGAACGTATGAGGGTGTAAGTTTATCCCACATTTCAAATTCATTTCAGCTAGACGAGGCAAACTAAAGTCTCAGACCCTCCCCCCTTTATACTATCTCTGGTTTAATCACATCTTGACCTACAGTGCTTTTCTTTGTTCCTGGATTCAATACATTTCAAATATAATCAATGGAGGAAATGAGAAGACAAAAGCATGCGTCGTGACCACTTGGTTTAGAAAACAATTTTCTGGATCTCGACAGTTCATGTTTGCAAGCAAGACAGTTAAAAATCCCAAGAGCCCGTAACTGTTGTTCCTAACACCATTGTGAGCATGAATAGGTTTTATTGGTTTGGTCATGTACATAGGCATGAAGAACCCTACACGTTTTCCTCTTAGATCTTCAAAAAAAGGAACTATGAAACTCAAAAGAACCATTCAGCAATAAATTCACAAGTGGGACCTATAAGCCTCATTCCCAAATGCTCTACTCGGTTGCCAGTCAGCTCTGAAGGGTACCTGAATTCCCTGTGTATCTCAGTTTCCACTGGGCAAATTCCTAAGGCACTTGAATTCCTGCCTATCAATACTGGGTATAAGTGAACCTTCTCCTTGCTGTATTCTGTATGAAAAAAAGACTAACCTGCCTTGGTTGTTTAATGAAGTCAGGCATCTGAATCCTTAACAAAGCAGAATCTTAAGCTCATCGTTTTCTTTGGCATTTTCTATTTGCTGGTTAAAGCAATTCAGCAAGCAGGCTGTTGCGGATCCCAATTTTGGGCACCGGGTATTTTCTCTATGTGGTACAACGAAAATGAGATGCTTAAGACTGGACTCCCCGTGTCAAAATAAAGAAATGTGAGGTAACTGTTTCCAGCATCATCACTGGAAAAAGGACAGCATATTATGTTGTGCCATAAGACGCGAGAGATGGGAACTACGATGCTGAAATAAATCTACTGTGTAACCTAGCTTTTTTGACTTTCTGAGGCTTTGGTCTTCCCTTCCCTGTAGGCCTCCCATGCTTCCATTTAACATCAAATTTTGCTCTCTTTATCAACAGTTATACAGACATATAGCTAAGAACCCACAACACGGTTAAGAACATAAAGAAACTTGAATGCTATTCAAACTTCAACAGGCTTTTAGATATTACAATAAAGAACCTGCAATGTTATGAGGTGACCAAGGATGAATACCTTTATCATTACAAAAGAAGAGTTATGTGGCAGTCACATTACACAAAGATGCTGAACCAATCAGGAATAGAAAATGAGCACAAGTAGAAAATTTTTAGAATTAAGCTAATAATATAATTCCCATGCTGTCACTATAATGATGGAGAGCAGCACCAGAAGAATATTCGTTCTAGTAATGCCTTTCCTAGGCTAATAGGAAAATACTATTCTAATGTTGAAAATGAACATCCTGCTCTGTCCAAGTCAGAAATATTTTACAAAACAAAATGTCAGAGTTGCAGCAGTTCCAGAAGGACATTTTCTTATTCCCCAGAGAATTGAAGCTGGTAATAATGATAATAATTTTTATTATCGGAACAACAACAACAACATTTCATACCGAATAAGCTGGGATGCTTTGTGCCCTCACAGAAATGCACAAAACCCAATCGTCTTAATGTTTGATTCTGAATATGTCTGTCAGGAAACAAGCGCAAGCCTTCAGCAGCCGCGGCTGCCTGATTAGTCTCACAGTCACTCCAACGAGCTATCAGCTTCTCAGCGTGAAGTTCTCCTGCATCACTGCTCCAAGCCTTTAGGCAAAGGATTCTAATAATGAGTCACAGTGCCGTGACTGAGGCCACACTTCTGCTCTGGTGAGCTGCTTGCTGAGAGGGACTGCATGCTCCCTCATTATCATTTTACAGCTTTTTTTCTTTTTTTTATTTGTTCTTTTGTATTCCTTTTCCTTCCTCCAAACACTCGGTGCATTTCAGTGAGAGTACTTAGTGCTACCACCAGGACAGAAGCCGTATGTTCATGTTTAATAACCTTCTGGCATGAGGTAGTCATAAAACTTAAGATAAGGCAGAGTATTATGCAGAAGAGTAAGATAAGACACAGTCTTCTATCACATCCTAATAGACGTAGACATCCTCCTTCCAACCAACAGAGGTTACAAGGGTAAAGTATTTTACACATTTCTCTTTCATTAATGGTATTATGCAGAATTAAAAATAAAACAAACAAACAAAAAAGGTGACTCATTTATTCAGCTTCACCCTAGCAGCTAGGATAAAAGACTTTTCTATCCCCTTACCTATATTCTTCTGCACCGTTGGGAAGGCCAATTCCTTTAGAATTTGATGAATGTTACTTAAGCCAAAATGTAGTTACATCAGTTACATCTTCCATGCAGACAGAGTGGTACTAATTTGCCGTTTACTAATAGTCTGGCAACATCCAATTCAAACATACTGGACAAACCGGACTTAAAATTTTTCATGCTATTATGCCACTCCAATAAAATGCCCCACTCTTTTGGGACATACCTAGATTACCTGCAGCGTCATGTAGTGTTGATACTACTCTTTCTTGTTCATTCTTTGTGTAGCTAGAAACCTTTTTGTTATTTTAATGTTCCGGTACCCATAACACTTCCCTTTTGTCTTCACTTAGATATGAAGCATACTTTCACACTAGGAACACATGGCAGCAGGCTAAAGGGAGTAAGCTTCACAGGTAGAAAACATAAGAAAGCAAAACCAAATGCATGTGGAGAAAAAGCCTTGAAACAATGAGGCTGTGAAAAAGTCAATCAATGCCGAGCGTGCCCATCCTACACTGACAGTGTTACAACATTGGTATTTTCAGTATGACTTTTCTCACGTTATCTATATAGCATTAAAAGAAAGAAATATGGGAAAAACGTTAGCTGAAAAAGGTGTGATCAGCTCGGTAAGTCTTCCATCCCACACCTGCAAGAGCACGTTGGTCTGCAAGGTGCACAGCCGCACCATGAAATTCAGAGCTTCATTTAAATTCACACTGTCTTTATGGTATTTTCAATTAACTTTAAGAAAAGGATATGCTCTTACTTGGCATTTTGACATTTTGAGCAAGTATCATTTGAAAAAGGCACTATCAGAAAAAACAGAAAGAATGCNCAAACATAGCTGCACAATTAATAAACCTTAATCTTTCTCCTGCTCCTTGAGTTTTCTGATTTTTTTTTTAATAACAAATAGTTCAGGCGACCATGCATTTCTGAAAGTCAAAACAAATGCAGGTTTTGAAGCTTTTTAAGAATGTTACCAAGCCATCTACTTGGTTGGAAATATATTTAAATTACGTAGCCTTGAAAATTCTCTAAAAACAAATAACTTAATAAAGTCACATGTAAACCTCATGGTGGGTTTTTCTTAACCTCAAAAGACTCTTACTTGGCTTTTGATTTTTTTTTTTAACTGAACTGACCATTTATCCTCATCCTACTACTTGAGAAGCTGTGTGACCTAATTGCACTGGATTTCCTCTATATTTAACTTTTTGCCCCTAAGAGAGTTCTGTGGTACAATTCCATGTAAAATTACAGTTAACTTATTCCCTAATCGATTCATGTATTCTTTAAGACTGATGTGCTGTGAGACATTACAGACTAACCTAAGTTGACAGACTCTATTAAAGCACAGTACTGCCATGGAAATTGTGATCTTAACACAAGTGCATGTGACGGATACCAATTACTTTGCTCTTTTTCATAAAAAGTCTGCATGACATAGGAGATATTATGAATGACTGATAAGATCACTGAATGCTTTACATCATGATTTTCAAACATGATTCATCCTTAATCATGGAGCAAGCATAACTGCTTATCTATCACATTATGACCTGTTGTATGCAGAAGAGGCAGATTAAGCTAATCACCTCCTAACCAAAGTTACTATCAGACTGTGCTAATCGTCACTTACGGAAACTGGCATCTTTCTTCATGACAGTAGAAGGATGCTTAATAATCTTAACACCTCCCCTTCAGAAGCATTAACTTATTAGACGAGAGAGTCTTTTCCAGAAAGCAATTATTTTAATCAATGTTAAATCACATAAGTTATCATCCCTTAACAATTGTCTTTAAAAGCAATTAACTAGACAGTTGTTTCTAAACACCCTAAGATCAGTGCTGCAGTCAAAAGGAAGGCACTTCTTGTTCAGTGTGCCACTTAATGCGAAAACTCCATTTTCAGTAATTCAAAAGCAGGAAAAAATATATATGTGAAGACATTTAGAAACAAAGGAAACACTCTAAAAATTAAATGCCTTTATCCCAATTCAGAAAACAGTAGAACAGATCCTTCTGCCTCTCTGTACTTAAACACAGCAAATACTAAGGTCATGTTCTAGGTTGATTTACTTACAAATAAAGATAAATGCCAACTGAAGAGCAAACACTGGATTCGCCCCTTCCTGTGTTAAGCAGCTGTATCTAACAAAATAAATGAAGGACTTCAAGAAACAAAAATTTTAGTTTTATTACCAATGAAGAACT
>VYZW01000191.1:2346-20700 GCA_013401315.1 Balaeniceps rex
GAGATACAAGGAAAGCTAACACTTAAGGGTGCCTAAACTCAATAGGTTTTCATTAGGAGCCACATACTTCACTCCCTGGTCTCCAATGAAAAACAGCAACAGATCAGTCATGTTACCAAGCAGTCTTTCTTCTTGTTAATTGTTAGTAAAAATCACAATATTTTTCCCCTGTACACCATGCTATGTCATTGTTTTACACATCCCATTCTCCCCCCAGCCGTTAGTCCTGGAAAAGATGCAATCGTAATTATTTACTGTCCAAGAAGACAANTGTTCAGCAACCAAAAAAAAAACCTCCACAGGTAATATGGAGTTATGTCTAAAGCAGTCTTTTAGACAACTGCATCTTAAACTGGCTTGGATGACATAAGGTCAATGCTCAAAGGGGTAATCCCCGTCAACAGAGCAATTTTCATTATCTGGGTGAAGATTTTGCATCTTAACCTCCAAGACACTCAACCCTNCCAGCTATAGTTGGCAAGGCCAATTACAAACTTTGGAAACCAGCATAAAGGAAAGCTTTCTAAGGGTTTGTGCAGAAACACGAAGGTGTCTGGGAGCCCATGCACCACTGAACTCAAAGGCTAGTTGAATTTGTAGAATGAAGATGGGGAAGGATCCTCATCCAAGGAACTCCCCAAAATTTCCCAGAAAGTTTTCAAATGAAAGATGAATAGGATTATTCCCTTGCTTTTTAAATAGCAAAACACTGATTGCTCTTTTAGGCAAAGCATTTGAAAATGCAGTTCAGTATTTTATAACGCAGAGCTACAAACTCTTGAGGAAGCAGAAGAGCTGTCTGATTCTAGCATGTTAACTGCTTTTTAGCTTGAGGCTGTGCTGGCTAGAAGAATATTAGATTTGCAATCAATTTTGCTAGCCACTCTGTTGTTTTCCAGATGTGCATATTGAATATTAGTTTCAAACAGTAATACTTAATCTAAATAAAATATAAGTAGTTAAGAATTACACAGACATTTAATTTTTTTTTTTTTAAATGTGGATGAGTTAAAGGGCTGTATGTATACCAAAATCTACCACACCTCTTCTTACAATGTTGCTTCCCTTCAGGAGAATGCAACACTTGGTCAATAGCCAAATGAAATAAGAGAATAAAGAAATTATATCCACCTGAAAATACTGGAGGACTTTGAAGTGACCTGATTGCTCTTAGAATTATCTGTCTGACTATTAGCCAAGGAAAGAATTTAGCCAAATACCAATATTGTAATAGGTTCAATACTACTACATTTATGAAACACATTCCCACCGTTAATTTGGCCACACTGTCTTCTCGTGTTCACCACCAGTCAAGATATTCTCATTATTACTGAAGAAAGCCTTTACCTCTTAAGTAGCATGTGAGCTACACATTTGCTACTGCCATTTGCCCCGTATATAGGCTATGTAGAGCAAACAATTAAGTAAATGAATTGTTCACAAACATACTTTTATTTTTATGAATCTGACTGCAGCCTGTAATTATTTGGAGATCTTAATGTCAGCAACATTTGGCCTATGACATGCTTGAAAATTGTGTTTAGAGAATTAATATTGCTGTTTGTAGTACGTTATCTTGGGATGTTTCCTCTCTTCCCTTTCTTGATGATACACTTCATTATATTTAAGTATGCTCATGGAAGAAAGAGACTGAAGCAAAGGCAATTAAGGGAAGCTAGGTTAATGGATTAAAAAGTTTGAGGGGTTTGGATTTTTCTTTTTAAGACATTCCAAAAGTATGTTTTTCTGGGCCCCTTTAAATATCTCTGGCCAGATATTTTGGATTATTCTAAGAAAGTTAGCTGCAATCCTTAATGTTCAGACTTTCTCTCACTGCAAGGATATGTGTCTGTGTCACTTGCAGTCCATCCTACTTCAAAGGTTTCTGTTTCAGCTGATGTGGAGTTGTGCAATGAGGTGCCTGGCCACCCAGACATACCTCTCGGTATGGCACGGTGATGCCTTTGGCAATTCCTGGCCCAGCCACACATATCTGGCCCCATCATGACTCAGCACTGTAAGGTAACTTTTAACGGGGGCACCTGGTGAGCTGACCGGAGCTATCTAACACACTGTCCAAGAGGAGTCTATGCTTAATGCAAGCTCGCTGCTGTGGCTCAGGGAGCTGCTTGACCCAGACTGAAGTCTGAGGGCAGAATTGCCCTCCTTACAGCCTCCTCTGTCAGCATGGTACAGCAGCTCTTTGCTTGCATATAAAGAACACGTGTGAATATTTTCTTCTTCAGAGTCCTACTATTCATTACTCTTCACCAGGACTGCTGTGACCAACTAGCTGATTGACTGTGTGCCCAGTTCTCCCTGAAAAACTAAAGGGAAGAACCCATAGGCATTACAAGAATAATATCTTCTTCCTGAACCTCTGGAAGAGTGTATTTCAGTGAAGATTTTCTTGGTTCAAAGAAAGACTCTTTCCCATGATATATCTTCCTTGTTCATTGGCAGATACCACCTGCACACAAGTGACAGAAAACAGCAAAGGCAGGGGGATGTGCAGGAAGAGGGTGGGAATTTCTTTAAACAGGTCCTCCTAGATCTTGGTTAGATATTCCAGGACAAGATACAAATTTTTATCAACACCATGTCCTTCTCAGCCCATCAAGATAGTTTTGGTTGGGAGGAAGTGTATAATGGATAGACAGAAAGAAAGAGAGGTAGTATAGAAAAAACACAATTAAGATAGATCAACAGTCACCCTAGGGAAGGATGCCAAAGAATTTTTACAATGGGACTGTTAAATATCTGATCTAGATAGAATTTTCTATAATTATTCTAAAAAGCAAAATATTACGGATGTCTCATTGGAGATATTGAATTGCTATATGGAGTATTGAATTGGTGTATGGAGAGATGTAATGGTGGTAGTTGGGAAAGCAAGGAACTGGGTTTCATAGAATCATTTAGGTTGGAAAAGACTCTTAAGATCATCGAGTCCAACCATAAACCTAGCACTGCCAAGTCCACCACTAAACCATGTCCCTAAGTGCTACATCTACATGTCTTTTAAATACCTCCAGGGACGGTAACTCAAACACTTCCCTGGGCAGCCCGTTCCAGTGCTTGGTAACCCTCTCGGTGAAGAAGTTTTTCCTAATATCCTAATATCATGGCCCATTCCTACTCTGAGTTCTACCTAGGGAAGAAAGAGGGAGCAGGGGAAGAGAGAGAAAAGTGCCTTCTGACAAATTTAATTGGAAAACCAAAAATCTATTACTTTCACTTTTACCTGAAATGGATTTGGTATGCTATGAAACAGATTTCAGCTTACAACCTAAAAATCTATTTTTCATAAACTTTTGTACAAATAAAATTTCACTCACACGAATACAAATATTTGTGAAGAGATGAACATAAAAAGCAGGAAAATATGGCCAGCTGTTCCACTTTCAATATCATTCCAAATATTTGTGATTTATTTTTCCTATTATTTGCCCAGCTTTAAGTTGAACTTAAAGCCTAACTATTCACCGCCTTTAGGGGAAAACACGAAGATTTCTGTTCCAGGCAGGCTACAGCAATGCTCTGTCTCCTTCACAGCACAGAAGTTTTACCATTTAGTTTGTTGATCTCTATAATCCCTTACTAGGCTCTAAATACTGCACCTTCATTAAAAGACATAACCTTTTAAAGACACCTTAATTTTGCTTCTAGATATTAAGCTGGCACAGCTGATAAACAACTTTGGCTTCTTATGTTTTTCACAGGACACTTTATTTAAAATCTCCCATGTCAGGCTCAGGCAGTTCTCACAGTACTCCGTAAAGTGAAAATTTGCTACTGGGCACTGCCCTTATAACCGTAACTCTTAACAGTGATGATTAAATGAGAGAGAAAAGCCACTTCTACTCTGTCTTTAGTTTTGATAGGGTAATGGATACAGTGTAATCTTAGTGAAAACCAGAGATGCAAAGCATAGTTTGATCCTGAAAGTCATTTCAGTGCTGGAAATGGATGCTTTTTGGAATAGTGCCCAGTGAACTGCAACTTTCACAAAGTCAAGAGGCTGTCCTATTAAATCTAAAAGGTTGATTTGTCTGGTATACAGTAGATATTAAACTCAAAGTACAAAAGTCAGATTGACTTATTGAGACATTTATCTGCTGGAATGATAGCCCACCTTTCACTTTGTTCTGCTAAACTACCACACTCCTAATCAGATCTTTATGCCTATGGAGGTATACCAGTGACACAAGGCAAGTGTCAACCCAGAGATCCTAATGCGCATGGCAGAATTATTATCACTTATTTTTCCCCATTTAGGAACTAAAAGCGCATATAGTGTTTAAACACTTGACTGGAATATTCTTTTCTTTCCAGGACTGACTTTTCTGCTGTGTGACCCATTCCTCTCTCTGGTATGAAGTTTCCTGCTCTGTTATCCATGGTGAATTATGGGGAAGAAGGCAGAACGTGATCTAAATTCTACCAAAACCCAAGATATACTTCCATAAACAGAGGAAAAGAGTTGCTATGAAGCAAGTTACCTATTTTTTGAGCATTTGTGCAGGACTTAGCCCATTAGCAGAAACCCCATCAAGGATGTTCTTTCATTGTGTCCTGATAGTTAACACTAAAGGGACTTCTGTGGCCCCAAATAGAAGTTTGCACTCCACAACATTCTAACCCTCCTCTGAGGAAAGAAGCCAGATGTACACCACCCACTTTCTCTCCCTAGCCTTCCTGTTTCTACAGAAAAGAAATCTTGCAAACAGGACAAGAGCCACATAACAGCTGAGCTGGTGACAGAGAGCCCAGGTTGCACTGTGGAGTGCACTCAAAGGTCACATTGGCCAAAAATTATTGGTCTTGGTCTTCTCCTCTCCACCAGACACAAACGCATGTAATTCCTCCTCCTAGACTAGCATCTCACAGAAATAATTTTTGCAGAGCCAGGTATTGCCCTTACTTGGTAGTCAGCAGAGAATACTAAGTCATCAGATTTCACAGATATTGGAGGTGCCACTTGGCCATCTCCATCCTCATTTTCCTTCAGTCTCAGATTGAAAATGAGGATGAAACTGAAAGAGGAAATTAGCCCTTAGGTCACAAGTATGAACATGTGAATGGGATGTCACCAGTGCAAACAGCTTATTTCTGCTCTTCCTTAAAAGCAGTCAAGAAAAGTAGTGTCAGATTCCTAAACCTTGTTCTTAGTTTTAATGAGCAAGAGAGAATAACACTGAAAGGAGTTGTACGTTTCAAGTTGCAATACATCAGGCTGTCAAAAACATTGGAATGCTACATACCCCGATCTTTTTTCACTCACCATAGCACAGTCAGTACAATTATCTTGTAGCAGTGAATTGGGAAAAAGTATCAAGAGTAAATTAGTGTATAAAAGCTATAAAATCTGCATTGCAGGTTGTCCCATTTCCTATTAAAATTAAATAAATGAATATTATGAAAGAATTAAATAAGGATGTGATTTTTTTAACAAGTCTGTTTCTCATTTCCACAGCATTGCAAATACTTTTGGTGCACAGTTATGACAATCTGTAATACTATTGGTGACAAGGATAAAAAAATATTAAAACTGGATGAGACCTGTAATTTTAGAACCAATACGTAACAGCCAACAAATCTGACGGAAAATGCCATGAATAGTGATTGTTTGCTTGCAGAAGACATGAAGGTCAGGAAAAACACTGGATAAAATTTAAAAGACAAGAATACATACTGGGAGAAAATAAAAAAATGCTATTCATGCAGATACCTTTCTCAGTCAGTATAAGATTTTCTTTGCATCTTTAAAGTGCTAAGCACTTCACTAAAGATAATTAATGGTAAATAATTTGAAAAACCTTACCTCTTTTCAGGTCCCTGGTGTTTATAGCACTTTTCAAAACTGCCAGGTTGAATTCATCTGCCTCTCCCTGCTCACAGAAGCTCAAGAGCCACATGCAGTGCTTGGATACTCCATCACCAAGATCACTCTATCATATTAGAGGTACAACCCTAAAGGCACATGGACAAATACAGAAATAAATGAGTAAGACCCTGTTTGGTCTTGTCATTATTAAGAGGAGGAAAGTGAGAAGAAAATATTAGAAAAGCAGGCTGAGATGACATATTTGAAAATTTTTCTAAAATTAGTCTGTTGTAAAAAAAATAGGCTATCAATGATATCAATGATGTAACATTATTTTGGAAGCTGTGAGGTGTGTATGTCTGTTTCCTAAATATAATTAAGTTCACAGTTTCACAACTGGGCTCTTAAGGGGTGTTGTCATACATAAACTTTAGCACAGCCTTTTTTTTTTTTTTTTAAATCGGTAGTTCAGTCATAGCACTTACTTCCATCAAGGTGATCAAAGGAACTATCCGTACATTCAGTTGTCCAGAGTTTATATCTCAGAGAAGTTTTGGATTTTGTTTTTGTTTTACTGCTGAAGGTCTTTGCAGTGAGCAATGAATGCTGATCTGCTAATGATTCTCCATGGCTGCAGTGTGTTGTGGCTCTGGAACAGATGAAACCTCTGCTGTGATTAAGTTAATATCTCTAAACATATTATTCTTAACTGTTGGTTTGGTCTGGAGTCTGGTTCTACTTTTAGTCAGTCCAATGGATTGCCAGTGAATCCACATTAACTAATTCTATTGTAAAAACTTACCTTCTGATAGTGCTTTTGCAGCTATAGTGATTTAAGGATGCAAGCCAGACGAAGTTTTTAGGATTGATGTTATCTTTTATAGGGCCAATTTTAATCTATATACCATTATTTCCACCAGTACCATTTATCCACAGAGAAGCTGGTGCTAGATTGGGATTAACAATTCGGTGCTTCTCCTTCTCAGTGTAAAGTCAGAGGACTTTCCCTTGGGCAAATCATATACATTTTTTTCCTAGATGTTGAACAAAACTATCATAGACTACCATCTACAAACACAAGCATGAGCTGAATGCAACATAGACATGCTCGTATCTACCCTAAACTGTGAGGCAGCTTCATGCTGTAGTGCAGTCCACAGTCCCAGTGCCCTCCATCCTCCAGCCACCAACCTGGCAGGAGATCCCCTGGCAGAAGATCCCCTGGCTGCCCGCCAGTGCCATGACCTCACCTGGCTTCACCACAAAAACACATGGGGCATAGGAAGGCTCATGCCAAAGTCTCATCCTTAGGTAGACTTGGTGTGTGGCTGAGGCACGTAACTCAGGAGCACAGGACTTCTTGATGCCACGTTGTAGATAAATCTTCAGTGTCTTTGTGTATCTGTTTCCAGACTGAGTGGAAAGAGCGTTGTTTCCCAATGAGATAGGCAAGTGTTTTTGTGGATGAATTATGCACAGAGAGGCACTTATGTAGTATGGTAATGGAAGCCATAAAAGACCTAAAAACAGTCGCTTCTGTAATTAAATCATCCATCTCAGGAGAATCAAGAAAAAACTGCAAATGGACACTTTTCAAAATGAAGAACAATTAAGCAGTAGATAAATGTTTAAAAACCACACAGGTTAAATGAGTTTTCCTTTAATAGACTGAATACTTTGCTCTTAAAAAAAAAAAACAAAACAAAAAAAACAAACAAACAACAAACAAAAACCAAACCATGAAAGCTGAAGTTATTCACTTAGTACTCACTTGGTCTATTCTGGCTGACTTAGAATATGAAGTTTAGGGATTTAAAAACAGATTTGAATGTTTTTTTAAAATTATTATTGATCAGTTGTCTTCCATTGTATGAAAGCCCACAAACAGATGAATGACAATTAGCCATTTCATATTTGGACTAGTTGGTGCATTATTCACATGTGTATAAGATGTAACAAGTCTTTGTTGTTGTTTTTGTCCTTTTAAGAAGTCTAAAATGGCTTTTGTTAGTTCACTCTGGCACACTCCTACTTGAAAATATCTTTTCCAACTAGATAAGGCTTCTTTGTTTCTATGCAGTCACACCGCTGTGCAGATTAGGGAAGGCATTTGATTATATTGGTGGACCCTGCACAAGGGGCTGCCTTCAACATCAACATTTAATCGATTTTATAGACACAAACAATGAAGCCCTTGAAAAGCAAATTCATACTGAAGTGGCTAAGCCTTTTCTGTACATCTCTCTAACTCCAGCATTCAATTCCAACTAAGAAAGATCATATTCTTCATGAAGTATTTTTCTCCTCTCTTTTTTGGTGATTAGCTATAGAATGCAGTAAAGTGCCTGATGTACCACATTAAGAAGGATGCTAAGCGGTTTACAAGTCTCAGTAATTAATGACTATTTTTATCACAGAGAATATAGACTACTTTCTTGTATCTATCTGAAACTCAATATAAGCCTCTATAAGCCTCCAGGCTGCATAATTGGTGCAATAGAGCTGAAAATGAGATGGAGGATATAATACAGCTCAAGTAATCCTGTCTTTAGCTGAAATGGAACAGTGGAGGTTCTGAGCATCCAGAAATGTTGTTTCCACTAAGATTTAAAGCCAGCCAGCTGTCGGCTGCTGCAATGAAAATTGTAGCATTATTTATTTTCTTTATTATACTTCAAATACTTAAAGTAACACAACCATATTTATGGGCATTTTTTTATCTCTAGCAACTTAATCAATGTATACTTTCATTTTTTCTTGTGAGGGGACAAATGATTGTATATTCTTCATAAAACTTTCAATTCAAGCACTCTGGAAATTACCTCAAGTTACAACATCCTGGAAATGAAGAAATTGGTTTTACCTTCTCTATGCAGTAGCTGTAAGAAATAAAATCTTTTTTAAATCATAATGGGTTTATAAATGGTTTAGAGAACAGGAGGGAACATTGAAAAGGTTTACGCAGTGGTGACATTTTAAGATTGAAAGAGAGTGCTTGTTATACAGTGACCTGATGAAATCTGTCAGGTTGGGATTTACTGTTCAGCACATTTACCTCAGATGTAAAAAAAAGAAAAAAGTTTTTAAAAGTAAAATAAAAAACCCCATCAATCTCACCTTCTCTTTTCTTTACAGTTTGTATTGCAGATAAGATTGGAAAAGACTGGTGATGGTAATGACAAAATCATTAGTCTATTTTCTTGTATTTCTTTATGTCACTTATTAGTAAATGGTACATATAGTATATTGTATATCCTTTTTTTGTGAGAGCATTGGAAACTATCTGCAAATGCAGTGTTCTGGCTGAAATACAGACATTCAGTTTAGTTTTCCTTGATTTTTTTTCCCCCCGGGGAAATCTTGGTTATTTTAAAGTTATAACAGATGAAGTGCAGTCTATAACCTATGCTTTTGGATAAGGATTGTCTTTTTTTTAATTGTGTGCAAGGAGCCTGGTGGAGTAGAACCCTGGGGCACCGCTGTAAAACAATCATTAAATAACATTAAGCCTGTGGCAAGGGAGAAGGAATCAGTCTAATCATTGTACATGTTTCCTCCCAGATCCACCCTCAGCCTAGAGTCTAGTTCTTGGTCTGCTGGAAATGCCATCTTTTGATTACAACAGAAAAATCCTGTTAACGTTTCTGCCATTGCCACAGTCCTACTGCGTTTGTCCTTGTGACAGATACATTACCACGTTCTGCTTCATCATCTACATCACCAAAATAAGAACACGGATTTTCTATCTCAGGGATACATTGTGTGCTTTCATTAGTGATAGTTATGCATTTTGACACTGCTGGACTGAAAATGATGTGGAACCACAGAACATTGTTATTACTGCTTAATAATGTTGAACGATATTGCGGAGATTCTTTAGCTTCCGGACTCCCGCTCAGAAAGTGGAACCACTCGATTCATAAAGAAATGGGTTTCAGGTAACTGAGACCTTGAGAAGAGAACAGTTTACCCTACAAGAGAACAAATACCTCTCTTGCTGCTGTTAACCCAAGCATGGATGCATTAATAAAAACACATTAATCCCAGAGACCCTGAAATGCTGTATTCTGCTGATTTTAGCCTAAGCAAAGCATCACTCAGACTGATGAGAATTTAGTTTAAAAACTGCAAAGATGGTGAGACATCCTGACCTTTGTGGATGGACAGAAGGGTCTTCCCTTGGTATCTAAATATGCTTCCTCTCATGGCACCGCATGGACCTCAAAAGAAAATCTATGCCCTGTATTCATCTCTTCTGTGTATTGCATCTTTTATGTATTATTTTGCCTTTATGGATTACACTGCCAAAGAATCTCTAGGTATTATGCAAAGAGAAAACATGGAACGTTATGCTAAAAACCGGTTTATCACACTTACATTAAGTCAGTGTTATCAAATATGTTTTGGTATTCGCTGTGGCATAGAGAAATGCTTCTCCTTTTTATGTTAAATGTTTACAGTTTCCCAGCATCAGATTTTGAACTGCTTTCCCTGACTGGTTTCTTCAAACCTCAGGTGAACTAGGGGTGGGGGAAACTTTGTTAAGCTGGGGATTTTGTGAACCTCACATTATTTGCTTTGGTTCACAAAGCCCATTTGACCGTATGAAGCATTTCCTCCAGGAATGTAAGACCACTCTTTCTGAGAGGGGACTCTACTTGTAAGAGACAGGTTTGTGAGCTACAGGAAGTTTTGATCATGTTTCTGGAGCTATAGGTGACCAAGGGAATAGTGGTTTGGTTGAAAGGAACACAGTATTGCCACAGAAAACCTTCAATTAAAAAAAAAAAAAAAAGGGGTGAGGAAGCAGGACTGAACATTCACTGTCTAATGGAAAAAGTGATAGAGCTGTCCTTATGAGGACCATGTTCTCCCATTCATGTCTTGAAATAACTCATCAAAATTTTGATTTTATTATTAAAATCTCCTCTTTATATATTTCAAATTTGCATATTTGAATACTCTCCTTATATTTCTACTACCATCTCTTTCTCTGGACTTCTCATCAACATTATCTTCTCAGTACCACACAATTTATTTTTCCGTTTCCTTCTCAATAGTTTCCCTTTGTCTCCTCACCATATTAACCTATTTTTAAGAACAGATTCTCTTATTCTCAGAAGGAGAATACAGCAGTGTACACATTAGAATTAAGTTTTCAAAATCAATCCACAGGGGAAAAAGACACAAAAACCTTTAGCACTGTCATACTACCCTCCCTTCCCTGCAAAAAAAGCTCAAGATTACAATATCGCTGTCTGGAGATATATATATACACACAGAGCTACTGGCTTTTAACATATCCTACACCTTTATGTGGAATGCTGGATGGCATACAGAGAGATTGCTTGTTACACCAGAAGTTTAACAGACTTCTGTTGCAGGAAAAAAGTTCTGTTAAAAACATTTTTTAAAGTTTACTTTATAGAATCAAATCTTGCAGGTAAATGGAGAGTTCCTAAACCTCAATAATGTGGAATTGTGCAACAGGTTATCCATTTCTCAATGTTATGGAAACATGTTGGAAATTGTGCCACCTGCCCACAAGGTAATTCGTACCTGCAATTTTTGAAGCAGACTGCTTGCAGACCTGCATCACCAAAGATGTATTTGATATACCAGGCTAGAGCTAGGGAGAAGGAAAAAAAAAAAAGGAAAAAAGTTATATGCAATCAGGAAATAGTTATGGAAGGATAGTTATTATGAATTATATAATATATTATTAAAGCCATAGAATTGGTGTCTGCTGAGCCTATGGGTGGATTAGATGCCATATAAAGTCTACAAGCGTGGTAGTCCAGGCAGCGTGTGAATAATCTGACTAGGTCACTGTGGAAAGCTGATCCAAGAGGCTCAAAAGGTGGGATGCTCACGGCAAAACAATGAATTTGTTTTCCCGTAAGATTATCAGGCCCAGCTTAGTGCATTCAGTCTCCTGGAATCCCATAAACTTCCTCTGTCATACTGACGAACAACAAGGCCTCACACTGCACGCAGAAGCCTAGGAGAAGCATTTACATCTCAACTAGTTTGACCTTGATATGTTCATAGCATAAAACCTGACCTGCGGGAATGGCAGTCTAGGTCTGCCTTCATAAGCTGGCCACCTCCCATTGCCACATGTGCTGTTCTGCAGCAGCAAAGGCAGGGGACTGACAGCTCTGCCACCCCTTCCCAGGGAATCAGCGGTGCCACACATAGCAGGGCCGACACAGAAACCAGTGGGGAACTAATGGGCACTGCCAAGAAAGAGGGCTACTTCTCTGACTTCGGTGAGGCTGCAGCCTCATAGGCCAAGGGAAGGAAAAATGCTGAGAAGTTTCTACTGCTTCCCATGTGAAAATAATTTACGTATTTTTGCCAGCCTAGCGCTACATATATGTATATATGTGTATATATATATTTTTTTATATATATGTGTGTATATATATATATTTAAGTAAAGAGGCATGGTGCACCTGTGTGGGTGCACCTCCACAGGAGAATGGATGTGAGCATTGCCCGGTGCAGAAGAGCTGGGGGCCGGCTCTGCCACCGCGGCACTGCACCGTGCAGAAAAGGCCATTTAAACTCAGGTGCTGTCATCACACTGAAATGCCAACACAGCACCTGGGGCACCTCTACAGACCACCATGTTGCTCTGGAAGGATATGCTGCGACAGCCAGGCTCAGCTCTGACCCCCCTTGTGCATCGCACTGCAATGGAGCCCTGTACTTACCTTCAGCAATTCAGGCATCACGATGCTCTCTTTATTTTTGTGGTTTTGCTCAAGAAGGGCACTTGTGTACAGCCTAAACTGGATGCAGTAACTTCTACTTTGGTGCCTGGGATTTCAAACAGAAGGGAACAGAGCTTTGATCAGGGAGAGGGAGGAATCAGGAAGCGGGTAATGGAGTAATCCTCTCGCGAAAGAAAAAGGGCACCGACCTCTCCTCTCCTCTTCCAGCAGGAGACGTAAGGAGGCTGGTCACGCTTAATGTGGCTGCTGAATGACAGGCCTAGTTACCGTCTGCACGCTGACAGGAAAAAAGCCAAAAAAAGTAAGCAACCAGTATTTATTTGTGTAATTAAAGGAGACTAAAACACGATAGAAATATCTAATCTCCACAAGAAATCCCGTAACCAATTTCCAACATGATTAAACTCGCATTGTTGCAAAATGAAACAATCTAATCAACAGTCTGTGTTCTAATTATGTCTACCTGATCTCAAAATATTTCTGAGCTTGTTTATATCCCCAGGCCCTTTTATCTTGACGTATTGTAAAATCATTTCTAAAATGAATCAAGTAATGTTTTTTTCTTTCCGTGGCAGGTACAGCGTTGTGAGCATAGGGAGGTTCAGAGACCACTGCTATGAAATGATGATTGAAAATCCCAGGCAAGGGGGGGGAGCAATGGAGAGGGAAATGAAAGTGCTCAAGGGGAAGAAACATACCTAGTGCTGGAAACGGAAGGAAAATACACTGTATACAAATGAGGGTATAGCAGACTAACAGCGTGAGAAGAAACTATACAGTGCAGGAAAAGAAGAGAGAACAGAGAGATGAAGGCAGGGCAATCAGAGGCACCTAGAAGTAGGATGGAGGTAGTGGAGAGAATTCAAGGCTCTCTTTAAATTACCATCAATTAAGTTTCAAAAATTCACATTTCTATCTCTTTCTCAGACTGTATTATTTTATTCATTTAAGCATTTCCTGAAACCTGATCTTTGCTCTCATAACCATAGGAGTTCAAAGAGTTAATGATGGTTGGTCAAGGGGGAGATGGATCAGAGGTGATATATGAACATAGCTGAACAGTTAATATTGTAAAACACATATTAAGTTACCTCCAAAAGACAGAGAAGGACAGGGACTTGAGAGTGGAAAAACTGTGTCTTCCTGTTTTGCTGTACAGCAAAGTGCATTACAAGGTTTTGGTGATGGTACTGGCTTCTGGATGCTACTGCAACATATAGAATTAACAAGCATGGCATGGCAGTGGGAAAAAACAACATGCTTTAAATTTGAAAGACTAGAGTTTGGAGCCTTAATACTTTTACCAGCAGACTAACCACACAAATGATGAAGAGGGAAAAAGAGATGCAAACTTTCAAGGTTTTATTTCCCATTATAAATTCTTAAAAAACCCAAACTACTTAAGAAACATTTCCCCACGCACATACACATTTTAATTCCAAGGTTATGATTTAAATCAAGTTTGTTTCCTGGAGTGCTGAAAATCAAAAGGACCTCTAGCATACAGGCAGACTCCCAATTAGAAAAGCTCCAGACAAAACACTGCACACTGCTGCCCCTCATTTCTCTAATAATAGGGACTTACCTCAGGTAAGAAAATGGATAGTTGCTTTTAATCAATATGACAACAGCAAGACCATTTGGACAGGGGAAAAGGCAGAGGAGATACCTTTCAGCTGATGAATAAGCAATTTTCTGCATTTCTAGTGAAGGCAAAGATGACTACATTTTTTTAACATTCATAAACACTTCAGAGCTTCATTGTGAAACACTAGCTCCCCTGGTTTCTTGTTTCTGTGGGTACCCAGAAGGAGATACTGCAGGAGAAGACACAAGAAGTCTTTGTTTAAGATGTGGAATAAAATTCACTGCATGAAAGCCTTTTACTCCTCAACTTTTTAGTTTTAGATCCCTGAGACTTAATGCCTTTCCCATTGTTGGTCACTATTAATGATAGCAATGATATTAATGATATTAACTCTTTATTATTGAGATCAATATCTGGGAGGGTGGTCTGCCCTCACTGAGAAGCAGCAGGGTTCTGAAATTTCGGCAGGCTTCCTCTGAAGCACATCTAATGGCCCTTCAGTGCAAATAGGTATTCAAAGAGGCAGCAGCTGGAAAACTACAGAGAGAAAAAAAAAATAAATTTTGATAATGGCCTCTGTATTGGGATTAAAACAAAAAGGAAAAGAAAAAAAGAAAAAGGAAAAAGAAAGAAAATCAACAATAGCTCTATGAGCTGTCACCAGGAAATATCATGGATGCAGCTTCAGAACTAGAAGAGAGGAAAGGCCTGGCTCAGACTTTCACATTTACTTCGCACAAGCCAGAAGCATGCAGTAAGATTAAAACAACTTTTTACATGGACTAATTGGCTTTGTTGAGAACCCACTGTGTGACACACATGTCCCACAGGGTCTAAAGGGCCTTGGGTGCCCGATCCAAGGGCAAAGGCAGGAAGGGACTTGGAGAACAATTGTTTACGGGGGAACGCCAGCAGGGATCAACCTAAGATGCTCTCCTCAACAGTTGAGAGACAGAAGGAAAATGAGAGTAAAACGAAAAATGGAACGAAAAATTGTCTGGGTTAAAAAATAAACAAACCACAGTTTTAGAACAAGGCTAGCAATTCCCAGAAGTACTTACACAACCTAAATGGCTTTCGTTCGAGTATACCAGGCCTGTAATACAAGACAGACACACTCAGACTACCTTTATACTAGGGCAGGCCTGATTATAAAAAAAATCTAACTGCGGCTGCACGGAGCTCAGCATCTAATCACTTGTCTTTTCTTCCTCTTCTCATCTCCTCTGACTGCAATGTGTATATTACCTCAAGTGCTCAAATCTCATTTGTGTACTCCACCTTTAAGGAGCATTCTGAGCTTATAAGGCTTTGCTGTTTCTCCAAACAGAGACAGATTATAAACTTCCAATTATGCAAAAAGTTGGTGTAGTTGCTGATGATTTATATGTTGCTTGATCTTTTATAGGTCATCTTAAAAGTTAACATTTAAATTGTTTGCAAAATTCTGACTCTTAAATTGGCTGTTTCAATAACATTATTGCTGCTGACTCCCTCGAGTGCTTGTGCTCTTAAGTTTCCTGATTTTAATTATTAATCCACCACCGCATGTTGTGTTTCTCTGTAGCAACAGAAAGGTTAATATTCATAACCGATTTTTTAGGTTATTTTTAAAGGTAGGTGAGGAACAGTGCAGGGAAAGATGGAGGAGGGAATCAAGTTTTAATTACTTGTTAATATCACTATCTAGGTTGCGGACCTGATTGCAGCTCTGCTCCTTCCCAGGCTCTTTAAGCGCACACCCAGAAGTGCAATTCCACCGGAGGCTGAACACCGCTCCCTGCCTCTCCAAAATTACCTCTGTGCCAGCTGCTTTTGGGAACCTGTGACAAGCAGCTTTTGTAATACTGGTCTGCTGAAGTAATAAGTGAAGCAAGATATTAGAAAATCGTTCATAAAAAAGAAAGCCTGTACGCATACGTAATCTCATCTAATCTTATGCTTCATTACAATACAAATAAGGCAGACTGGCTTCTTTCTTCGGTTAGGAAGGACCAAATCCAGCTTCCACTCTCAGAAAGCCACGGAGCTTGCTGGAGACCCGAGCTTCTCTCTGCTTTATTCCTTAGTCTCTCTCAGACTGATTTTTCTCCTGAGGGAAATCTAGACTTAAACAACCACCACAATTTCTTCCCCGCTGCCTATTTCTGATTCTCCAGAAGGTGCGAAAGGTGATTTTTTTTTTTTTTTTTTTNGATTTCCATCACAGACTCTACTATACATTTATTATCAGAATGTAATATTTAGTCCCTTCTCAATAACAGGCATACTCAACTACATCATTTATAGTGAAGTCGAACTGAGAAAGAGGAAATGGAGAAAATCCTTTCACTTGCAATCTTTCCTCCACTTTTTTCTTCAGGAAAAGGTAAAAGCAGTTCCCATAATTAGTCACATCTAGAACTTGAATCAAAGCTCAGAGTTGCCCGAGACAGGTGTCTACATGTCCCTGCACAACCTCTCTGTGTTCAAATGGGGAGGTTCCTGCTGGGACTTCTCACTTCCATTCTACTCTGAAAATAAAGATGTAAATGGACCAAATTTGTACCTTCCTGTCTTTTCAACATACGAAGGAAATTCAGAAACACATACTTATGTGCCATTTTAATTCCTCAGCCCATTCGAAACACAACCAGAGGCCACCTGTTCCCACCTCCCATTCTCTCTCCTTCTCTTGCCCTCAGAAATGCACCAACAGGAGCTACGGGGTATAAAGTCAAGTTTTGCCTAGGAAATTGAGATGAGAAAACTGCAATCTAAAAGGCATCCCGGCAGATATTTATGGAAGAAAGAGTAGGATACATACTATAATATTATTTTTCCTCATTATACCCAAAGGTTCAGGATCATCTTTGTACTAAAAAAGCCCTGGATCGCAAGCATTACTCAATTCAAATTCAAATTTTAATGTTTACTTGGCACTCCTGCTGTATTAAATGATGCAAATTGCATTCTAAAGCCCATTCTCCCATGTTTTAAAGTGATAAGACTACAGCCCTGCCATGTAAATGAAATGCCTATTGCAATCCTTACAAGAACCCCACATGTTTAACTGATGAAAAAGCAAACTAAGGATTATAGATCTTTTTGGTGGAAGAAAAAAAAAGTGGATGTGAGAAGATGTTTTTATTATCTTGTAGGATTGTTATAGAATTCCTTTCTACAGAATGCACCTCATGAACACTGTTACTGCTACTCCTTTTTTTTTTTTAAGCAGAAGTTTCTTTGCTTTCAAAATTATAAAGTTTTGTTTCACTACCTGTTAAGATACAGGCAGGCCCTAGGAACAAAAATCATTACTGTGCACTCAATTCCTCATGTTTTAGATAGTTTCAGTTGTCTATATTCACAAGAAAAAAATTTACCTATGGCTTTGATTCATTTATTTTTCTTTACTGTAAAGATGATGCAAATATTTTTTATGCAGCACCATTTGAAGTCTTTTTTATGTTCTGCATAAAAAAGATGAAGTGAATGAAAACTGAAAGTTGTGCTATACGCATGCAAGATAAAAATTCTAACCTGTAAACTGCAAGTCCATTTTAAATTGTTTTTTTGGATCAGAAAAATGATGAAACTAACCTCAGCTTATTCCCTGTCACCAGTCAAAACATGCACACGTGCCCATAGTTTCACGCAGAAAGCTGAGTTTTAACTAAGACTATGCACAGTTAAGACAAAATACTTAGAGATACTATTGTGATGTTTCTCTGAAGACTTTGAAGTGTTATTTCTGCTCTGTCAAAGACCTCTAGATGGCATACTTTAGTAAACTTTTATGATTCCACACATTTTGGCCTCAGTGCAGTTTACAGTGTTTTCACCAGTGTTTTTGAATTAATCTACTGTAATGACTGTCAGTTTAATGAGTTATTAAAAGATATTCATGCTTTTGTAGTGCAAATTGTAGCAAAAATAGAATAAATAACATTTCATTTACTACAAAATTTCCCAGAATAAAATATATTTCCCTGTCTGAACAGCATTGCAGGCTCTAGGGAAAATAAAAACAACAGTATTTTCAAGCAATAAAATATTTTCTGGAACAGGACGCGTGTCTGCAAAAATTATAGTAACCTATCTTTCTCCTGAAGTCAGTAAGGTCTTTATAAATAAGAACTTCACTAAGTTTGAATAGTTTATCCAGTAGGGATCTCTGAATGGTTTTACAAGCAGAACATCTAGTAAACAAAATGGAA
>VYZW01000191.1:22077-45925 GCA_013401315.1 Balaeniceps rex
CCTCCCAGGCAGCTCCCAAATATTTAACTGGATTATAGGTCCTGACCCACACAAAGCTGCCTAATAATAATTGCTCTGGCGCATGGCTGCAACTGTACACGCTTTGTTTAGGAATGCAGATGTGGGGCGAGTAGATTCAAAAACCTACCCCGAAAGATTGAATCACTGGTTAGTTATGTTTGATTCAGTAAGTACATAAGTGTTTTGTTTAGCTTTTTAACCCCCCAATTAAGCCATATATGCCCTCTGTCTGTATTCTAGCAGGTGGATGCTACTGCATGCCTTAGTCAGAATACCACAGGAAAAGGGAAATGAACAGATGCTATATAAAAGAACAACAAGCCAAAAATACCCTGGGGTTATTGCAAACTCCAGCAGATTTTTGCAGGTGTTCTGGGCTTCAACAGCACAGTGAGACTTTTTCATTCATGTTCTGCCTGCTTCCTGGAAAACAGCATTGATTTGAATATCCAAGCTAAAGAAAACAAAACCCAATGTATATTTCAAAAAGAGAACTGGCTTTATATCCCGTAGATTATTATATAGCTGTGTTCACAAACTGTGCCTAGGCATCTCAGGCATGTTGAACTATTCAAGCATAAACAGAGCCAAGACTATTTATAGTTCTTTTGTGTCATATTGGATGAGGCTATGTTGCAACCGGACAAATAACAGGGCCCAAGGTGACACATACTATAATATTAATAGAGGGGCAGAGGGGAAAATTACCAAATTGAAGTGCTTGGAAATCTACAACCTATAGCAAGAACCACCAATGTCATAAGAAAGTCATTCCTCTAACACCACATGGATTCAGGTTCCTTTTAATCATTTTGTCTAGTTGTGTACTCTATTTTATGATGGTTTAATTGTAGCTGTACTTCAAATGTGGTGCACTGATGGCGGACAGCAGGGGAGCATTAGGCATAAAATTTAACTGCAAAGCTCAATGCAATCCTAATTATGGTGCTGCTATGACACCTCCATAATTACTCATTCTTATCCACTGGCTCTACTAAAATAATTCACAAGACAAAAAGCAAGCTGAGAATGCCAGCATTGTCACTGCAGTCCAAATCTAGACAGGACTAAAACATGGTGATGGTTGGCTTTTCGACACCCACATCCCTCCACAGAATTTACAGAAGCCTTATTTTAAGCACTCTGTTTCCATATAATTCAAAGGTCTTCTAAACTAGCTGAAAGGAAATGTGGAAGAGAGAAGTGTGTAAAGTCTCATCTTTCTCAGGCATCTCTGATCTGTGTTACTTGCTTTTATGAAATCAGGATCCACAGTCCTGCAGGACTTGGGAACCTTTTGAGCACACGCAGGCAACTTACACTTTTCCTCTTAAAAACAGCTAGAAATAGATGTGGAACTTGTGCCACTATTTTTCTTTTCTTTTTATAACAACCTAGGAGCAGTGCATTTAATTGATGGACAAAATAAATAAGCATCGCCATGCCTTCGTCTCTCTCTAGATCAGGACTGCAGTGACAGGGCTGGTGTTCTCAGCTTGCTTCTTGCCTTGTGAAACACTAAGCAGAGACAGTGGATAGGGAAGAATAATGACAAATGTGTCATAGCAGCACAGTAATTAGGATTGCACTGGGCTTTGCACTTGATTCAGGAAGCATGGATCAATCTTCAGTCCTCCCTTTGCCCAGGGAATGCCCTTATCACGAGACCGCGGAGACAATCCTTCACTCTTTTTAAAGACTGGCCAATCTAGCCTCTAGCTTTACAATTAGGATACTTTCATGGGAAAGGACAGGCAAGGGTCTGCATTCCTCAGGCAGAGGATCAGTTAAAACTTTGACCTTCACATCATAATGCAAGGGGTATGTACCAGGTCTGGGGAAGCCTCTCAGTACTTCATCCTCCTCTTCCTCCAGCCACATTTATCTTGCAATGGAAGCTATATCAAGCCTAGACAACTAAATACTTTTTCACAAAGATAGCAATTTTGGCCACACTCATTAAAAAAACCCCTCTAGCCACCTTGAACAGTCCACTAAAAAACATAGATATGGATTCACAGGCCTTTCAGTACCAAGACGGTTATTCTGTGCACTGCAGTCTTGTTCTTGTGCTTCATTTTACATGCTTCTCTGTTTCATACTTTATGTCTCAAAATATCATCAGAGCTGGAGGATAATAAGTGTTACAGATTTCCTCTAGTACTGATAACTCCAAGTCATCTAAAAATTCAAGAGCTTAGTTTGAAATAATAAGCTTAGAAAAATATTTTGGAAACAGTGAAAAAAAATTCCATATTTTTAAGTTTTTCCCCTTTAAAAGCAAAGACTACAGACTTAAAAAAAAACCAGCAAACAAACCTAAAAACAGATTCTCCAACTCTAACATACAACTGTGAATCTGGAATAAGACACCACATACTGCAAGGATTTCAAATAAATAGTAAGTTTGCAACACTGTCCTTGCTCAGCTCGTTCATTTCTAGAGTGCAAGGCTGGCTGATAGGTACTGACAGCAAAGGTTAGATCAACTTCCCAATCTGATGCAGGGTGCTTAAAGGATTAGTACCGAGGGTCTTAATACTATTTAAACTACTTGACTCTCTCTGCTACTTCTAGGTTACTATGAGGAGCTTCTTCCCTCTGCCTACAGAACAGCAAAATATCTAATCAAAGGCAAAATCAGGTACAGTTATTTCATTTCCTGATTCTTTCATGGCTGATTTCTGAAAATTGAGACCTATTTCAATTAGTCAAACTTGTGAACCAATCTGGACTCATAGGGCGCAACTGCTGATCAATATATTGGAGGCCGAGGTCAACTAAAACATTAGAATGTGCGTTATTGACTCTAAATATGGTTACTGTGAAACAAATGCACAGTCATTTTTAAAGTAACCAAAAAATTTATTCCTAGATCAAATTTTTGCTTAAAACCAATATGGACCCACACTTTTATATATATATATACACACATATAGATATACATATATATACACATACATACATGCATGTATATATATGTCATAAGTGTTCTCTGAAGTGTTTTCTAAATGTGAACTAAAATTAAAAGATTTCTTTTTATTCACACTGATAAAGTCAAGCAAAGGAATTTTCAGTACTTCACTTCCCTGAAGTCAAATTAAGAGTCATCTGACCGCCTACAGGCATCTATAATGTAGATGGATATGCAAGAGCTAGCATGGTGGGTTGACCCTGGCTGGACACCAGGTGCCCACCAAAGCCACTCGATCACTCCCCCTCCTCAACTGGACAGGGAAGAGAAAATATAACAAAAGGCTCATGAGTTGATAAGGACAGGGAGAGATCATTCACCAATCACTGTCATGGGCAAAACAGACTCAACTTGGGGAAATTAGTTTAATTTATTACCAATCAAATCAGAGTAGGATAATGAGAAAGAAAAACAAATCTTAAAACTCCTTCCCTCCACCCCTCCCTTCTTCCCAGGCTTAACTTTGCTCCTGAATTCTCTATCTCCTCCCCCCGAGCAGCGCAGGGGGACAGGGAATGGGGATTGCAGTCAGTTCATCACACGTTGTCTCTGCCGCTCCTTCCTCCTCAGGGGGAGGACTCCTCACACTCTTCTCCTGCTCCAGCAGGACATGGAGGAAGCTTCTGGCAGCTTCTCACAGAAGCCATCCCTGTAGCTCCCCCACTACCAAAACCTTGCCACGCAAATCCAATACAGCTAGTCAACTAGACTTTTATTATAGTCAGCACATAAACGTAGGTTTATTCAGAGTACGATTGATCTCAGTTGAAGGTAGACGTCTAGATGAGACTAGAGGTTTGAAAATCTGGTAAGAGAAATACCTCTCTAGCCCATTTGCAGATCCATTTCACAATATGAAAACCAGCAGCAGATTTACATTAATAAACAAAGAAAACAAGTAAAAATCAAACGTGTTCAGAACTTAAACCTACCAAATGTACTGGATTCACATCTGTTTTGCTTTTTCTTAAGATCTAAAAATCAAATACTACATCATCCAATATATGGAATATTGACAACTCTCCTGATTCAAAACATATGGAGAAATCCAAAGTTAACTAAATTTTCTTTACTCTAAGAAATATCATTTCTGATCTGAAGCCAGCCCTGGAACACAGCAAACCAAAAGGGATCTGGCTGAGGAAGCTGTGGATAATTGAGATGAGAATGGTTAATGAAACTCAGCCCTAAATACAGTCATGCTGCATCAGCACAATATGAATATTTCAAAAGTAAAGATGTCACTAAGAAAGCTTTTTAAAATACATCTATTTATAATGGAAAAATCCCTGGGAAGTACATTATCCATCTTTTCTTTATGTTATTTTTTTCCCCTAAGAGTCTGGAGAATATCCACTTAGTGCCTGTTACCTCTTGTAAGTGTAGCAGGGAAGGGCTGGATGACTGAACACACCTGTAGCAAACAGGATCGCAAGGAAGAGGTTACAAATTCATGCAGAAACCTTCAGGAAAATGCAGCACAGAAGAGAAATTAAAAACGTGGGAAATTTTTTCTGCAAAATGAATGACAACCATGGTTCATGTAAAGCTCTATTTCATTATTAGTTGTTCACAGATAAAAGGTAAAGTGCACATAAGAAAATTCTTAAACCTGAGTTGTTTTGGTAATACTGAACTGAAATACATATCTAAATCTCCATATGTCATTTCTTAAGTGGACAAAAGCTTCCTGTCTACTGTGGAAATGTTCATATATACATAGGGGGAAAATAGATAATTATGGTGGTGACCTCTGCTATTTATCTAAGAAGGTACAATGAACAGGTAAATTTTGTCTCTTGTTTAGGAACAAATCATTCCACTTACCCTTTAACAATCCATCATGACTTTTTTTTGCCATCAGTTCAAACAGCAAAATCCCCTCAGCTGGTTAATTAACTACAACTTGCAAGCTGCAAAATTCATCTATGAGTTTGCTTCTTCCTCTTCTAAAAAGAAAATAATCAGAACATTCAAATGCTCCTGTTGGCTTTATCTTATATTTCCTAAGTAAAACTGAAACATTTAAGTTCCAGAATAAATACTGGTAGTACTAACCAGTAGAAGTTAATGGATGATACAGGCCCCATGATGCTAAAAGTGAATGCCCAAATTCTCCAGCAAACTAGGCCATTAGATTTTCTACCCACTATGCTGCCAATAAGGCAAACACAATGGTTTGATTTATATAAATAACTGCTGCTATTTACAAATAATGGAAGCTTAAGCTACTCAGTGTGCAGTAGGCCACTTGAAGAAACAAAACAAAAATAAAGCAACATTGTGGAACAATAAAACAATTGTGCAGTTGCATGTGTAGGCTTCTACAGAGAGTGACCATGATTTCTGGTTACTAGAGTGAGCACACAGGTGAACAGATAACTGCATGGATAAACAAATGTTCATAATATAATTCCGACATTGAAAAACTGGCCCACAGACCAAACCTGCACAACCTTGAGCATAAACAGGCTTTTTTTTCTTTTTAATGCCTGCATGTACAAGATAAAGTCATACTACTCACAGCCGGCGACTAGAACAAATGAACTGGTTCAAAGGGCTGTTGTGAGGCACTCTCTTACTATACAACGAAGTACCATTTTTCCTTTGCATGCTCACTGCCATCTCTAGTCCAAAGCAATTGCTCTAAGGTGCCAGACTTATACAGCATGACAGCCAGCAACAGCAAGTAACATTAATGCCTGCTTCCTCTCGATACTAAATGCTGGACAGAAAACTCATGCTATATTCTGCCCCGTCCCACCATTCCAGAAGAAGTCATAATAATCTCAGATGTTGCTCCTCAAATAACCTCGGTAATTCTGTAATGAATGTGGCACTAAGGAAAGAAAAGTAATGTAGATTCATTCAGTAAAGAATATATTATGACAGTAACAGAAGGGGGTTTAATTACAAGCAGGATGCTTTAGTTTTGGACAGTTCACAAAGTTATTTTTTTGCCCTGCCATCGCAGCAAAGATGTTTTAGCTGATCACCAAGCAGACCTTGAACCATCATAGTTTACAGTGCAGAACTGCAGTGTAAATGGAAGTAGTTGCTGATTTACACTGAAGTTATTTACCCTCTGCAGCTGAGGGCAGTAACTTTCTCAGCCATCTTATGCAAGCTACCCGTGCTCATGTAGAAACCCAGGGGACAGAATGAAAAGAAATATGTAGAGGGATTATCAATAAATATTTCTAGAATCAATTGTTTGCCAGAAGATGGCAGACTCCATACATCATGCTCTAAAGTGGGCAAAATAATAGAAAAAACAGTGAATGGACTGGATGTTGGGTTCTCAGGCTGCATGCCAAAGGTCTCTGTAGCCTCACTAGTACTTCCCTGAGGTTAGAGAAATTAAATATTAAAAAACATTTAAACAGGTCAGGTGCAAAACATTGGGGGAAAAAACCGGCTCTGTTGGTAGCTCAAACTATCTTTGATGAGCAGGTACTCTAGCCTCCAAAAATCAGTATAAAGTGAACCTTGAAATCTCTCTCAGAGAGCTTTGCTGTTGGCTCTTTTCTTGTCTCTGCCTGGGGGACTGATAGATTAAGTGGTACAGCAAACTAAATTACCATTAGGAAGCTTGTGAAGAAAAATTAGCATCTAGGATTACCAGTACTCATTACATAAGGCTTAGAAGGACAAAAGTGAAACACAAAGTTATCAGATGAACTGTTCAATATTACTGAGGAAATACCATCGCACCAGAAGAAACTACCACACAGGCACAGTGAACTCTTTTCCACCTTCTGAAGCCTGATGGTTTTCTCCCAACTGTAACCACATGAAGATAACTTAGATTAACCTAACTAGAGAGACATTTGCCTATAAAAAAGGACTGTCCATCTCCAGGCTGAGGTGCAGATGAACAGAGTGAGGCTTTGCTATTTATTGAAGGGGTCAGGAGCACCTGGGCATGGAGGAAGGCCATCAGCAGAGTCCCCAGCCTGGGCATCTACCTAACAGCAAGAAAAATCTCTCTCATCCAATGCACAACTTTGGGGCCTCTCAGCTGGCAGAAAAATTAGTGCAGCTTCACTGATCATACTAAAGTTATCTCAGTAAAGGCATTCTTCCCAAATCTTGTACTTTTTTGAACTGGCAGAGGTTGTGACCAGCTGTGCTACCACACCAGTTAACGTGATGAGAAACAGTTGGGCTCACATGTGCTTAACATGGGAGGGATAGAGAGGTGCCAGAAGTCAGCATCAGTGGATGAGAGAGATCAAAGCACAGCTGCCTTTTCGTTCAAAAAAGGGCCTGATTTTGGTTATCTATTTGCAACATCACCTTGAAAAAGTCACTGCTTTGCTTTGCTCCTTTGCCTTCCCACCTGTAAAGCATCTTGAGAGCTGCTGCTTACATACTAGTGCTATCTGAAACCTACAAATTATTGTTGTAACCTGCAATCTTTCATAATTAAATCTGATGGATGCAATTTTGATTTAGAACTCGGCATTTTAAGTTTTTTACATCTCAATAGAAGCATAGCTCTTATTGGTAAAGAAACACTTGAGTTATTTGTTGTTAAGCGTACAAGACATATCTGTTCCCCAGTAAAATCTCTGTGATGTAGAATTTAATTTACTTTCCACCATTTTACTTTTAATTATTGCAAGACTCCCGAGCAATAAACTGAAGCAACATATTGATGGGGCAAGCCTTTTAAATGATGGGACATAATAATTATTAATTACAACTTAAAAGTCCCTAGCAGCACTTATTTGCTGTAAATACTGGCTGACTTCAAAAGCTGGAAAAGACTAGGATTGTGCAACAGTCAATTAATTAGATATATACTGCAGATACCTTTGTTAATGAATTTGATTATTAATAGAGCAACTCTCAGATTGAAATACTGACTCAAGTGTTAGCATCGACTTCTTTTTTCCTCAAGGACAAATATATTAGCATGTACAGGCCAACCAATTATGTAATTATATTGCAAATTATTATTTTCTTTATTACCATGTAGTGTATAGTGTGTATTGTATGCGGAGTTCACATTTTTACACTTTTACAAACAGTGCTCAACTAGGTCAAAAAACTTTAAATCATCCATAAAGGCAAACAATCTTTTGCGTTTCTTTTCTCTGTTACCTGTTTTTTTCTGTGGACATAACAGAATTTTATTGTTAGCTTAAATAGGAGAACAGGGTTGTAAAATAGCATGCCTGTCACGAGTAAATCAACAGAGTACCCTTCTTAAAACATATTATGAAAATGCTTAGCAAGTCTCTGTTTTCATCTCAAGTGTGTTCGGGAACTGGTAATTCCTTTTCAGAAGGAACATCTCCACAGGTAGAGAAGGTTTTTTTGTCAGTTTTGTGAAAGAGCTTTTAATTACCTGCATCTAATTGAGTCTTGAACATACACATTGGGAAACAATTTGTGAGGTTTACTGAGTCTACAGCATAGCTCACATAATAAATCATTCCTTTCTCTATCTATTTATCCCACCTACTGTCATTGAGCCATGGTTGGTTGGTGGTTTTTTTTGTTGTGTTTTTTGTTTGTTTGTTTGTTTTTGTTTGTTTTTTGTTTGTTTTTTTTTTTTCCAAGAAAAATAAAAAGCACAGAGATATGGTCTTCTGGTACCAGAGAAAGCAGCATGGGCCAGGGCTTAGGGAATGTAGTCAGAACAGGATAACTGGATTTTCTTCTCAGCCGTTCCAGATAAACAGTAGGAGACTGGACAAGCCATGTCACCCTCTGTCTGGCATTTGCATCAACGTGGAGACAAGTACTTTTCCATTTCTGTTACAGTTTTCTGAGAACTGGAAAAACAAAAACCGCTATATAGGAATAAAATAGTAGGTGACTGCTTTGTAAAGACTGAACACCGACTCATGCTAAGATAAAATTAAGCATGCATTTTCTAGTTTGCTTCTATTTGCAAATTGGATTAACTTTAGTAAAATCCAGTAATTTCCAGCTGTGGTCACAACTTTCTGCAAAAAGAATGGGAAGGGAAGGCAGATGACTAGATGTTTGAGGAAAAAACGCAAATATTTGAATTGCAGTAGCACCCAGAGGTGCCAGGGAAGACCAGCAGAAAACTGTCTCTCTTCTGATGTGATGCTCTCAGTAGACAGGATGGGGGAAAAAGGAGTAGCTCTGGTATTATTTAGCTAATTAGTATCTTGGTTGGCTCTCTGATTTATACAAGACATGAAAGCTTTTTTGTAGACAAGTCATAGCACAGAATACACTAAGAATAAAGTGTTAAACATACAAAGGACCCGACTGCACTGGCTGCTGCTGTGGGGTCCAATATTTTCATGTCTGAGAAGGGTGACACTGCAGCGAGGAAGATTTTTCCTACGTTGTTACCTCACTTCTTTACCAGGATAAATATCACTCAGAAATATATGCGATGCTAACTGCAAAATGAACTGGTGATGTCTATTTCTGCAAGCAAAACATTGACTATACACCCTTGACAGATCCTTCCTCCTGATCCTTAGCTCTTGACCCTGTGAAATTCTGATACAAGGGAAGATTAAAACAAACATATACATAACAAATGAGAGGAAAACATCCAAAAAGCCGGCACAAGAGTGTGGTACTAACTGTACAGGTATACCAGTCTCCTGAAGAATTGTATTTTAAAAGTGGCTTTAATTCCTTACGAAAACTTTAAAGCTTTCTCCTTGGGGGGGGGGGGGGGGNGAATCCTAATCATATTTCTTCTCAGTTCTTCTCCCTAGCCCTAACTTGTAGGGGATATTTGCATTGAAACAATCTCTTTTTCTCCTTCATTCATTTGATCAGCTGCTTATCCCTCACCTGGAGCCGTAATCTCTTGTCTGTAGCTTCATAATCTTCTGCACTGCTAAAAGGATTAGGTATCCAGGTGAAGCATAAACAGCAGGAACAGAAGATCACATAGGAAACAAATACTATTCTGACTTTTCAGATGCTGCTTTCCCCACTGGTAATTAATTAAAAAGAAACCCTAACCATCACCACCTCTTAGAAAGTAAAGAAGCAACCCTGCAAACATATAGAAGAAAAAAAACAACCCAAACTTAAGACATATCTTTTTAAATAACTCTCCCCAGAATTAAAACTGCATGAAACTACAAAATGAATAGTATAAAAAGAGACTAAGAAGATTAAAAAAAGTCAGAGAGATTATTCTAATGCTTTAACAAAATTGCTGCAATCTTTACAATGCAAATATTTTCCATTCTGAAAATAGATGTCTTTTTCTCGGGGCTTTCTAAAAGAATGGCAAAGCTGAACTGGGGGTGGGAAGGTTACATTTTCGGCCTACAGTTTTCAATGAGCAAGATCAAGTCTGCCTCTTTACAGCCCATGCTCATTTCTTGTATGAACTTACAGGGCATTTCTGGTATCTGACTTTTTTTTTTTTTGAAGCCAGTACACCTATTGAAGTAAAGCACGGTGTTGCCATAACCTTCCACCATGATTGAAAATCATTCTGATTATTTGTGCTCATTAAAAATGTATGAGAGAAATGTTTGTAAAATTCAATATGCTTTTCAAAACTGTAAGATATAAATCTAGCCAATTCGTACCCTTTTGACACATGCTTTTCATCTGATATTTGAGTCTTTTCTTTTGTTAGTTACCATTTCACTGTTTTCCTTCAACTAGAATTCTGACATTAAGCTCAAATATAGCCCTCGCTAACAGACTGTATAACTGGAAAATGTTCAGAAATTGCTTTGATTGCCTGAATTTGTGAGAAAAGAAAAAATAATTTTCAAGTGCATTATGCTCTTTTAATAAGCCTGGATATACAATAACCTTTAACAAAAGCAAAACAATGGCAGATGAATATGACTTTTTGATTATTCAGTTGTGCTTATATACGGGAATTAGGTAGTCTCTCTGAAGCAGACAGCATCACCTGGAAAATGAAGACACCAGAGAAGCAAAAAAGAAAGTCAAGCTGTTCAAAAGCACATACATCTTCGTGATACCTCCCCTCTTCCCTTAAACTGACAACCAGCTCCAACTTACTTATCTACCAATATCATCTGAGGCTTAACGAAGTGTCGATTCCTTCCCTATCAGTTTAACAGGCAATAGATCTGCTTCTCTCCATCACTAGCCTATGGAGATTTACAGTAAGTAAGGCAAGCAAGCTAAAACCTATTCCTGAGAAGTTTACCATCCATTTAGTCAATTAGAATAGATTTCAGTAAGTGCGCGGACATAACAGATGGCATAATGTTGTAAAGGTTTTAAAGGTCTGCAAAAATTCCAGTCAAATATAGATTGAGTTAACATAGTTTTACTGATCTAACTGGTCCCTTCAGTACTCCTGCCGACAATACACAGGCAGTGTCTGGAGAGCTGTCAAAAGACTTTAGCTGAGCAGACAAAAATGAACACCTGAGCCAGGGGAGCTGATATTTGCCTACTCCTACATTCCTTCTGAACAGTTCTTTAAAATCTTACCATTTAGCAAAACCCACTGAAAAATAACACCCAAACAGATTCAAAATTTATCTGTCAGTCCTCTCTACTACACTGCTATAGACAACTTCAAGCAGTCATTGTCAGACATAGATATACCAGGGCATGAAATTGATAGCAAAAATTCAACGATGTAGCAATGGTTTAGACAAGACTGAAGATGTGTGCTGACGATGTGGCGAGGACTGCTTCTGGTGTTGTTATACATAATCAGTACTTCAATCTAAGGTAAAGCCAATTTCAACACAAAAAAACCCCTTCAACACAATAAATTGAATGCTGAAAATAATGCAAAAGGACACGCACTGGGGGATTTTTTTTTTTTTTTTTTCTTTTTCTTGTGAAAACAACACCAGCCTTACAGGAGATGCATTCACTGCCTGGAGGCTTACAGGGAAAGTTACCCTACCTAAGCTATTTGTTGTGATCTAAAAAAACCCCTCAACTCCATCAAAGACACAGGAACCTTCTGAACATGGGGACAGCTGTGGGCAGGGTTTGCCACACCGGCAGCCACAGTGCTGGGCTCATTCCCCTTGTTCCCTGGAACAGCCTCAGGCCACTGACCTTCCGGAGTAAGCTGCAAAGCTCATCTCTTGCCCTGGAACGTGGAAATGGCAAAATGACTTAAAAGGCAAGAGCTGAGACTAAAAAAGCTACGATATGGAACAGGCTGCTTTTTTCCTCCTTCACATTTTTCATTACTTCAATCACAGGGTATACCAGAAAAGCCTAGAATCTAGGACAGGTGCTTTAAATGCTATACATAACTCCAACCAACTAAATATCTCAGAAAATTCGAACAGCATTGGTGATTGCTCAGGAACTAATTAACAAGGAAGGACAAAAATCACTGAAAATGTGCTATTTGGCCAAGAATTGACTGAAAACCAAGGTGTGGAAAAGAGAGTAGGTGTGTGTTAATGGAACAGTCAACATTTGAAGGCTTCAAGCACCTAGGAAGGAGACAAAGTTTTACTTTCTCAGACTGTCTTAAATAAAAATAGAAGTTACACAAATTTAGAGAACATTCTTAAATAAAAATCTGGTCTGTTTTTGAGTAGCAAAGTTTTAAAATATTTGTGTTTAAACGCCAAAGAGTTAAGGCATCAGATTACAGAAAAGAACTTAAATTAAGCTGGGCTTTATATTAAATATTAATTGTTCAAAACCAAACTTGACATCTAGCTATTAAACCAAGAAATGTTAAAGATGGATATGCCATGTATGTGACCTGAAAAGTGCTGTTGCCCAAGCACTTGTAAGTTGCTGAAAATAAGGACTTTTAAAGGTTACAGCTTGGACATTAACATTTTTCTGAGTACACATACAATTCTCTTAATGCTAGTTTACAACACTTAACAGCCATATAAATTTCAAGAACAAAGACTACATAATACATTATTTCATAGCAAACAGAACAGGCAGTCCTTAACAAAAGTTTGATAACTTCTTAATTAGAATACAACAGGGAAAAAGAATTAAAATACACAAGAGGAAAAAATAAAATTATAGTACAACAATTTGACTTGATATTCAACACCTGCACAAGATAAATTTAATAAAAGCTGTCAGATTTATGTTGCTGGAGAGTGGATATTCAGTATTCTTGAACATCAAGTAATCTTTCTTAGTAAAGAAGAAAGAAACATTGTTCGTATTGAATCTCAATTGATTCGTGCTACGTTGCTGCCGACACAGACAAACACAACACGGGAACAACAAAGGGGAAAATGCTTATTTTATGTATCTTAGGATAAAACGCGATCCATCATCCATGAAAGCACACGCTGTGTGTCTCAGCTAAAACTGCTTCTTGCAACCATCTGGTCTAGACCTGGTCAGTCTCGGCAGGTTTGGTGCCTTGGTGGATATTCTGACCCCTATTAGTGCTGTTTGGGCATCACCTCCTTTTGTTTTGGTGCACAATCAAGTAAGTTTGGCTCAGACACAGGTGGATACAGAGAAACATGCATGCACAAGAAGGGAAGAGAAGGGAGGAAAACAATGGAAGAAAGAGTGGGACAGGCAGTGGGGAAAGTAATAGGAAGTTCTCAAGGGTACGGAGTTACGATCTTTCCTCTTTCAGTAATAACTCATATGCCAAAGTCTAACTCTCCTCCCTGCCCTCAACTTTTTTTTTTTTTTTTTTTTTAAAATGTTGACAGACAAGATGAGAGAAGGTTTTTACCATTTAATTCAGGTAGGTTCCATTTCTGACTTGTCACCTTCGGTCAACAAATTCAGAAAGTAACCCCCTTCATGCTTCACTCACAGTCTTAAGTGCAGTCCACAGTTTCATCAAAATTCTTCCTGTCTGGGTTAAACCAGTTTGTTTTCAACTTCTACCATTTTCCATCAACATTCATCACACTGGAGTATTTCAAATGTCCACCTACGTTCCATGCATAAGTTCATGGTGAAGGTATCATGGTTTGCATTGAAGCACTTGCCTATCAAAACATAGGCCTAGGTGTAGGTCAGGGGCTCAGTACCAGGGAAGTTTTAGTGTTTCCAGTCATTCTATTTAATTTTTTTTTCTCCTTTGCTCTTTTAAATACTCTAATTTCTCTGTGTTTACAGTAAGTAGCTTGTTAGGTTCTTAAAATCATTGTAATAGTGAAATAATATCTTGACTCTATATTAAATAACATAACTGTTAGTTATGTTAGTTAAGTCTGCCCTACAGGGCTTGCTAATTCTGGGGAGCATAGCTTATTCTGAGAGCACACCAGCAGGCTGCAAATGAGATAAGAATATGTGCACTGAGAATGCTTTGTTAGTATGTAATAACAGTGATAGGTTTACACACAGACTGATCTTTTATTGAAGATTTAGGGAGATGTACTGGTAACATTTGAGGAAAGAACTAGACAACTCTGTTTAAAAGAAAAGGTAAAAAAAAGGAGTAAAAAAAGGAGTAAAAGAGTAAAAAAGTAAAAAAAAAAAGTGTAAAAAAGTAAAAAAAACAGAGGGGGGGAGGGGGAAGAGGGAAACAGAGGCTGATATAGCCAAAAACCTTACTGTCAACAATACATATCAGCCTGTCAATTGTGTCTCAAGGGACACAATGGAAGTACCAATACTTAACCCATTCTAAAGACTTTGCAAATCACTGAAAGAAAAGTTTTACATTATGGAACTATACTGGCTGAGCAGGGACATGGAGTAGGTGAACTAAATAACCAATTTCCAGCATCTTGGAGCAAGGCACTGGAAAGTTGAATTTCTAGTTTATTATGTGAAGGTTATATTGCTTGTTAGCTCAAGTGTTTAAGCTCTTTTCTCTTTTAGTTCAAAAATGTTAAATTTTGTAATCCATCAATCCAACCATCTCAGAGTTGTTACTGAAGCTAGAAAACCTCAGAAGGCAAGGGAAAAAAATTAAAAACAAATTAATGTGGGAAGATGAGATAAATCAAGTAGTGAAGTCGAGAGTAAATTATCAAGATATCTTTTATCAAAAATGAGTAATTTTTTCTACTTCAAAGAAACCCATTAATTTTATTCCTCCCCACCCCATTCCTTAGCATGACTGTAGTTCAAGCAGCATAATATAAAAATAGGCTTATTAAGATTTGAAATGTGTTTAACTCTCATCATAAGTACCACAGTCTTCAAATTTTAATTTAAAAATATATATAAATCAGGACACCATAAAAGGGTTTGCACCTTACAATAATTAAGAGGAAAAACTTAGTTATAATTGACAAACTGTAAGCAAAACGGAGCCAGAAAATAAATGGCATGGGTTGGATTTGGCAATCATTGACAGTACTGTGACTGTTTTCATTGACCTTAAATGAGATTTGGGGGGCTTCCTTACAGAGTAATTCTAGTTTTTTTTCAAAAAATATGCAGGAGGTCCAGTATGATTTAATGTAAGTCAAGCAGAGTGATTTCTTGAATATCTGTACTTCAATTGTATGTGATACTGAGCTCCCTAGTCCTGATTAAAAAGGAAAACAAAACGAAAAGCATATGATGTATACTCAACTTTAAGGCTTTTATCTCACTGGCATCCTTTAGTTAAGCAAATGCTTAAAATTGCTTTCTAGACTGGCCAAATTGAAGTCATGGGGCACGGCGGCACCTCATTGACATGCAGCCTGCAAGACGTGAATCATTTTGCAGTGGCTTATACCTCACGTAGGCTTCTTCATTTTGCTTTCTCACTTCAGCATGATCCTGTGCATCTCTCTCCCCTTTCCTCTCCTGAAGTAATTACCAGTTGAGAAAGCAAGAAAAAGTTCCTTAGGCAAAGGCTGCATCATGCTAAAAGGAGCATCCAAGGCACTGCCATTCCTGAAAGCAAGTATCTGAGTGCACAAAGATCCCACAGCCAAAACATACCACAACACAGACCGACTCGGGCAAGTTAGCTGTAGTGGTTATCAAATGTTACGAGATAAGAGGCACACCACTTTTGGTGACTTCTGTGGAGAGAGCTTGTAATAAAATAACCAGGTATATCACAACACAGCAGATTGGTGACACAGCAAAAGTACGAAGAACAGTGAAGGCAAAGTCGTCAAAAAGATGTAATAGTTTGCCAATCATTATCAGTTCTTATTAGATGATCATTATTTGACTGACATATATATAACAGGATCTGTAGGAACCCAAATTCTGTTTCGTAATCCATATGCAGTTTGAAGAGGTAGGTAGAATTTCAGCACCAATTTATAATACTAAAACACTTCTGCAAATTTAGTATACTGAGTCTTGAATCCTGCCTTCTACTTTATGTAATTCTGATCCTAAGGTATCAGAGTTACGGTAATTACATCCCCGTATTACAAAGACAAACCCACAGCCTTAAGGAGGAAACATAATAATTCCCACTGACCTGGAATTTGTGATCCCAGAACTTTCCCGATGGACTACATTCACTTGCTTAAGGGAAGCTAGTTCAATGAAAGATTCTAAAGAAAGCACTGGACAAACAAATGGCTTTGAAACTACTTAGGCAAGAGCATTCAAGACTACACAGACTCGACGGCTGCTTTAGCAAGTTGTCAGGACAACAGTTTCACTTGATATTTAAATAAATATACTTAACGTGAAAGAAATATACAGCCATGTGGTATTTGCCTGTCTGTATATTTTCCATAATGAGTGCAGAGCCTATAAAAAAGGCTCATTAGTAGATTTCCCCAACAGAAAGATCAGCCTTTTCATCCTGTTCCTGAAAAAGAAATCTTTGTAAATAGCCTGATTGATCACATGTTAAGAAAGTTTTTATTATTGATTTATTTTGCAGAAATGCCTAGGAATTTCATAAGTAAACCAGAACTTCTTTGTGTTAGGTCTGTTCAGGCACACAAAAATAAGCTCTTCCTGACCCTAAAAAGGATGGAATCTAATAAATTTCAATGCAATCTTCTTGCACTCAAATAGAAGAATCAAATATATATCTTGTGTGCACATACATATGCCATACATACACTTAGAAACATACACACACACTTTTTTGTGGAGAACACCCTGCTTGGGGGTGGGGGAAGGATGGCTAGATTATGACACTATTTGACTGTTCAGCAAAACTAATACCACAGACAAGATTGCATGCACCACCACCACGTGCCCCTTTGAGACAACACGGATGTGCAGGTGGCCTACAGGACAGCCCTAAAAAGGGGAGGACAGGGGATGCAGACACAGTAGGGCCAGGTATTGCAGATCACAGGACAAAATTGATGCTCTAATATCACTTGCACTTCAGGTCATAGCATTGCTAAGTTACAGATGTAAGCTAGCTACACATGCGAGTCAAGCTGCGTCACCTGGAAGCCAAATGGGTGGCTGAGGCCGACAGAGGGCAAGGAGCCCAGCTTCCATCTCGCTCAGCACCCCAGGCAAAACCTTGGCTGCTCACCTCTCCGACAGGTACCCTGACCCACAGAACGAGAGATACCTCAGGCGCACGGGCTGCCCTGTTGCATTAAATACTGCTTTGTTGGCACACGTGACCAACAATTTTGGGAGGACTAGAAATTGCACCCCAGATATCTCACCTCTCACATGGGTGTACTAATCACTAGGGCAGAGAATCACAATGTTTTTCCTGAACCAACAAGCATTTGGGTTTTTCACACCAACCTCACCACTGCTCTGTAAGAGGACAGTCATTTTACACCGAGGTCCATATTCACATTAACACTGAGACCTCTAAAACCCATGACTGGACCCTTGGCAAAACTAGTCCATCAGTTCTGTTCTGTTCTTCAGCTGTTTCAGGATTAATCTTGTTATTTTAGGTCAAATGAAGTGTTTCAAGTATTACAAAACAATGTGTTTTACTTTGGTAACAAAAGATAAAAACTGTTAACATGATCCTTAAATCTTTGTACATTATCGGCCTGCTGAATAACCCAATGAATTCAATTATTCACCCAGAGAGTAAGTGCTGAGCTCTACTTAGACAGAGAAATCCATTTTAGTTATTGCTGGATTTTTATGAAAACTGAAGGATGACTTTCCCTGGAGGACTGGAATGAGAATGACAGCTTTAATACTTTTGCTTAGCCCTCTTAATTTTTCAAGATAAATTTCTTTAAGCTTTAACAGAAGTTAAACTGTATTTATAAATAATTTTTGCTTTCTGTGGTATCAACTTAATATATAAACAGGGATTGCTCTATAAGCAACAAATATATTTGAAGTCAGTATTTCCTAACTACTACGTTGCAATCTATAGTCAGCAAGGCCAGAACCTGACACTGTGCTGGAGAAGTTTGTGTCTGAGATTCCTTGCAATAACATTAAATACGAATTACTGAACTGCTGTTATTCGGCCAATGTGCCTCTGTAGGCATCAGATTCATAGGACCACTGTAACCATCCCAGTACTGACCTCCGTGTGAGGTCTTCCAATGAAAAATAATACTAACTTTTCCTCCTGCAGGTCCTTCCATAATCTTGATTTTGGCCCTGGCACAGGGCTACAACCATTTACATAGGCTTTGGATTAACAAAGATGTTTGGATAACCTTGATGATTTAGTTTATATTTAAATGAAAGTAATTTTTGCTTATGTCGACTAATATTTGGACATAAAGGTATATTTGGTTTCAATACAGTGCATGGATATCTACAGTAGTCACATTTAGTGTATTTACATAGAAAAAAAATGTTAACCTTAGGGAAATCAAGCAAGGTCTCGTATGCAGTGCCAGAGAACACACTAGCTATATATCCTAGTATATACAGCAAACACATCCTTCGAATATATGTACTGGTACACATCACAACTTCCCTGGAGTTACTGAAGATCACACGTGCTGGCCATGTAGAAGACCAACCTGTTGCCTCTGTACCAGTTCAAGCTGGGCCAATGCAAGGCCAGGCAAGAGAAGGCAGAAAGCTTGCAGTGCCTTGGAAATACCCTGCGCTCTCTTCTGCCATGACCCACCTATGCTGCCTTCACCTGGAACGGGCTGGGACTGCGCGGCGAGAGTGCCTAGTACAGCCTTAGTGACCTCCTTGTGCTGGGACACTATTTTCCTCCCACGCACTTAAAACAGGCAGAATATTGCAACGCAAGAAAATATACCCACTTTTCTTCTTCTTGCCTGTCAGTTGCCAGCAGGGGTGAGGGAAGATGTTCATTTTTCCCATGACTCCACCACAGTTCTTCCCATGTGACTACTGGGATAATCCCCACCCTGCAGCCACCTGATGCCTGGGCAATGTGTGCTTCCAGTGGCTGGGTATGGGGAGCACCTGGAGGTCTCATTCACCTACTCCAGAAATACACTTTTGCCCATCTCTGGACTTAGGAGTGGCTGTGCACGGCTAGATAGGCAAGAACTGATTGGCTCTGAAGCTCCAACTCGGGAGCTGCTGCAAAGCTGCAAAGAGGGCTGACATGGTGAATACCACAGCATAATCTTGTGTGGACATCATTTATATCTTTGACGTACCTTGTGTACATCACCATTGGTGTTCATGACACCCTCCCTAATTACTCCATTTGCTAGAGCACGCAACATTAGAGGGTAATGATAAAATGCAGCAGAAAATAAGCAAAATAAAATATGTGAAGGGCATCAAGGGCAGTACTCATCCCATCTAACTCACAGGTGGGCTTTTCCTGACTGGAATTAAATAAGGAGGAATTTAGTAAGAGAAAAGCTTTGCAAGATCTGGAAGCAGTGAATCCTTGTATCAGCAAAGTACTCTAACATATCTCCTGAAATACATCCTCTATGTGACAGATCCCTATCTGTAAACTGGGACAGTATCACTTTTACTTCTCCTGTGCTTTTGTCGGGGACACAAATCATCCCCCATGATCCCTTATGTGAACGTAATGTTTGTGGCACAAGAAAGCACCAACCTCAGTGAGGACTGAGAAGCAATTCCTGATTTCGAGCTTATGGCTGTACAGATGGGAATGGCAACCCTCAGGTGCAGCAGACTGGAAATGAAATAGAGTCTTGAGGGGGTGGGGGGAGTTAACTGTTTCACTATGTGCTGCTAAATAAAAAAAAAAAAAACAAAAACAACAAGAACCCCAAACCAAACAAAAACCTCACCCCCCACCCCCCCCACCCATAAAACTTGTTAACTTTAAAAAAAAATCTTCTGGCACATGAAGACAAATTAGTCTCAGCTAAAAAAACCCTCCCAAATCAAACTACAACTGCCATCCAAATATCCTGTTGGTAATGATTTTGTGCACTGAAATGTTACATATACTGCTTCAATTTCTAAATCTGCATTTCAGATGAAAAAGTGCAAAATAAGGTTTAGCAAATTAGGTATTAAAGATTTTTCTACTGACTGCAGTTTCTGTTACATTAGACAAGCACATCATTTGCCTTAGCAGGCAGAAGAACAATGGCTAAAGGCTGTTATTATGCCATAATGGCTACATTAAGATAACTGTAAAAATAATTGTAGATTCACAACATCAGTTCTGTGTAAATATTTTCAGAAACATTTCTGTATCTTTAATTTGGTTTGCAGTGTTACATAAAGAACAGAGCTTAAGCCAAGGAATATGGATTGACAGTAGTAAAGTCTTACAAATTTAGAAAGAATAGTACTGGCCTATTCTGCTACATCTACATTAGCAAATATTTTAGGAACAGATCAAAGTGGTTGCTGCTGAGCTCCTCACACTGCTATTACATGTGGTTTGGGCTGTGTGCTATGGATTAGATGCAGTCTCATCTCCTATGCTGAAAAGTCCTACCTCCACGTGCAATTCGAAGCTTCCTGATAGGAAGATTTATTAGATGCACGTGGGAAGTCCTGGCAGTGGGTCAAGGCCATGCATGGAAATATTGGGGTTTAAACAAATTACACACCAAGGGACATTAGGACTGCTTTTGGAGAAGAGACTGTTGCTCAGTTCCACCTCTAAGGAATCTACTTTTTTGGCCCAAAACTGCTTTGGGAACTGAGTTAGTACATGGTAAGTGGAGACCATCAGCGGACTCCCTTCAAAACTGCATATTACTTTGCTGATCCAAATCACTGCTGTAGACGCAGACTTGCAGAGATACCAAACCATTTGCAGCACATTTGTCTTTCTGAACTCCATTACCACTTTTTTGTTATCACTTCTAAGAGGTTCAGGCCTTTTAGGTAACACTTCTAGAAAAATGTCATGTAGTATAATTACACATCACTTGGTTAATTAAGCAGTATCATTTGTGGAAATATTGTGCAGCGGTAGGTTGCTGTTGCTAATGATGTGACTTAGAGATGCAGAAAAGAAATAGAAGTGGGTACAAAATACTGCAGAATGTGTGCTTAAAAAATAAAGCCCAATTACTCAAGTTTCTGTGACCAAGAGATAGATCAACAGAATATTTAAAAGCAAGAGAAACAGCTTCACTGAAGATACCTACCAGATATATCTGGATACTTATTCCCTCCCTGCTCCACATGGATTCCTCTATCATGTATAGTCCATCTCCAAGCAAACCTGGCTTCCCCATAAGCAGGATTATCACGTAGATACCTGCTGCTGGCTACTTGCATCTTCTGCCAGCAGTGGTCACTGTGAAAGACAGGATGAGCACCCGATCAATTCCAGGAAGAACTGGAAGAGAGTTAAGAAACAGTAAGTACTGTTGTTTGTGTGTTCCAGGTTTCATGTCGTTGTGCGCCTTGGCCATCCTGTCATCTGATTTCTTGACATTGTACTTGTAATCCCTCAAGCATATGTAGTACCTGCGTACTGTTTTGGATATGACTGAACCCCTTGGAAGAGAAGGCAAGAGGGTGGATTTGATTGTACCAATCCAGCAGGTTGCAGCAGGATTCACATCAAGTCTGACTCTTCCACTAGGCATAAAGGCAGCCTCAGCAGGTGATGCATCTTCACAAGCCCTTCATACATTCATACTTTCTTTTGCTTCCCCCAGTGCAAAAAGCTGCACCTGGTGAGTTGGGGAGTGATTCTCTCAAATCTTGGGCAAGTCATTTGCCACCTATCAGCTTTTCAGAGTAGAGATGTATGGGGCACAAAGGAAACAGAGTTCGAAATGTATGCAAGGACATGCTCAGACTTACAATTTTTCCTCATGGGGAAAATTCCCTACCAGCAACATGCAAGCATTGCTCAGCAGATGACACGAAGGAATAAATTTAAGAAGCTGAAGATGGTTCATTTGCAAATCTCCGACTGCAGCTTACATCTGCACTGTCATAGTAATTGCTGTGAGAGCAACAGCTGAAACGTTACTACCAATCCTTTCAGGTCAGGGACAGCCCTGAAAAGCAGACACCAAACCAGGGTGACAGAACCTGTAAAAACTGGGGAAGTTAGGAGTTAGAAGCTGGGCCCCTCGTGACCTTTAAGGATAAAGTAAAACACAGGCCAACACATTTATTTGCGCTGCAGTCCCCTCTGCCTCCAAGCACCCAAGAGATTTAGCCTTAATAGATCTTTTGATGGGCCAAACCCCTTGCAGATACCTGCATCAACATACCCACCTTGTTGGGTGGTGGGAGCCAGAGAAATAGGAAGGGATAAAGACACAGGGGCTGCTCAGAAGGTCCGTATGGTTTGATACAGTAGACAGAAAATAGCTAGAGGCATGCAGGACTAAGCATGGCACAGTCCTGCGAGGTGGCAGGACTCTGTAGGGAGCGCAAGCACACCAGACACCTGCCTACGTTGTCCAAAATAAACAGGAAGATTCACAAGCTCTGTTCAGGAAAAAGCAAAAACAGACAAGACAGGTTGAAAGCTATGCCTAGCATCAAAGCATATCATGGCGTGAAACCCATCAAAGCTGTTAATACTAAAGGTCAGTATATTTAATTAGTCAGAGGAACGTCTACCTATGAGTTACCGCCAGTGAAACATCAGCAATTATCTTTCCTGTTTAAACAACCCTGCACAGTGTTTTACATAACACTGTGTGTTATCACCACTCAAGTTTAAACGGGACTATTACAATCAACCACTATAGTAAGTACACACTGCAAGGCAAGAATTTCCTGACGAGAACTTCTATAGCAGCAGCAGATGCATAACTCCGGGATATTTGCTCCTTTCATATTTAGTACCAGAACTAACATAAAGATTTCCAAAAAAGAGTAACCCTGTTTGTGCAGTGATGGAAGATTAGGACTCTCCTCCCTCCACTCCATCAGTACTTAAATCCAACAGAGAACTGGATAATTATATATATTTTTTTTTTTGGTGTTGATACGAGAATAGCTGTCCCTAGTTAATTTCTAGCTATATGTCAATATGGTTTTATGTTCCCTTCAATGTGTGTATGTGCATTTGGTGATAGCATTTCTACAGATGCATTAACCACCAGTGACACCTTGTGCTTACTATATCCACAGGAAGATTAAAAAAAAAAAGAAAAAAAAAGGAAAAAGCTAAAATCACATTAAATATATCTGATTTTTTCATTATCACTTCCTACCAGCTATACCCAGTTAGGCAAACCATGTTCAACTTGTTTTAAAATACTTAATCACATTACTGAATGATTCTTTGGGGATTTAAAAAAAAAACAACAGGTCATTTCCATGAAGGACATGCAGCCACTGTGTTAATCCATGAATATGATGCACTGTATTACACTTGTCCAATAAGTTTGAGGAACAGGGGCTGGCAGATCCAGGAGGTTATTGAAAACTAGAAGGAAGAGTTAGTTCTGTGTAATGGCAGGCTGTTACACAGCACAACTAGAAAAAACACATACATATTGGATGCAGCATAGTCACCCCCCAACAAGTTGCAGGAATACCGAGACATCAATTATAAAGAGCCCATTTTCCAGCTAGGGTTATGTATTTTGGCAGCCTTATGCCATTAAAGAGAGTTATCTTCCTGCCAAATAAGTTTTCCAGTCCAATTCATCACATGGCATCACCAGCATTTGTGCAAGGACCACCACTGGGACACCTTAA
>VYZW01000195.1:18802-29204 GCA_013401315.1 Balaeniceps rex
TAAATTCCATACCATCCGTTCTTAGAATTAAACTGACAGAATAAACTAATTCAAATTTCAAGGACAATTGCGATTCTGTCCCTGAATCTAAGCAAAAGAGAAAATAGATGGTTTATTTTTTCATTCATGATCTTCTGCATAATTACTATGAATGGGAACCCCACTCTAAGTGGAAGAAATCCTGTTTAAAATCTTTGCTGCTCAAAGTTACTGCTCTTTTTGCGTACTGTGTGGTGAATCATGGTATGCCAGGTGACACAGTGACGTAAGCTTCCTTGCATGGAGTCATCTTCCTTATTCCGTTTCTCAAAATGGGAATGGATTTGTGAGTAAAGATGTACAGATGGCTAATATTCATGTTTTCATTCTGTTTGAGGGGAATATAAGGCTCGCTTCAATTGCTAGACTTTATAATCCATCTGATGTTTCATAACAAGTAGTAGCCTTTATTAGTGTCTTAAGATCTGGCGGTTGTTTTCAATTTATAGTTTGACTATTTTAAGAGTAGCTAATGCTTATTTCAATAAGCATAATATTTAGAAAGAAAGGCACAGGTAAAAACATTGTTTGCTCAGCCTAACACATTCTTAACAAAGAAAACAAAGCATTGTTTTCTTAGTTAACAAAAATAACTAACATGAAAATATCTTTATAAAAGTCAATATTCAGTGTTTAATTGATAATTAATTTTCCCCTTGAAATGGGAGTAGAAAATACCAGTATCTTTATGAAACTGGTGTCATATAAACCCCTGAGGGGTCAGATAAACTTATGGTGAAAAACATAGTCTGATTCAGCATCAGCTGAATTTATTTTTCTTCTTTGTGGTGCTATCATCTTGCTATGGTTTATTTTGACCGTAGTTTTGACGACATCTGCATATGCATTTTAAAATGTCACAGGGTCAAAGAGTGTTTAACCTCTTCAAATGACGTGTGTGCAATAGATAGTGAACCTTCGGCACAAGATCCGCGGAACAGACCTTCAGAAGGCAGCAGGGGAGTATCTGCATGGGACCCTGGGGGAGCTCAGCAGCCACAAGAGGGCATCGTGACACAATTTAGGCTCTGCCTGCTTGGGATGGCAGAACCGGAGTCCTATTCTTGCCTTTAAAATAGGTGTCTTGTAGTTCGTGCAGTGGTTATGGAGAGCATAACCAAGTGCTTAGATGTTATGTGCTGTGAAATAGCGTGGCAATATTGACATCTGTCATATTAAACCTATGTTCTATTTCTAGCTTTTAATAAAAATCAAGTTCAAATTCCTTAGCATTGACAGGGTTCTCAAGTGTTAGTTTTATGTCCTTTTTAGGTAATGTACTGAGATACTTTATTTAACTTGGTATATGGCATTGCTTCCCAAATGATTGCATCAGTGACTTTAAAATTAGGTGGAGTTTGAACTTAGCATGTTTAAAATGCACACATCATCTTGAGCACATGACAAAAGCATTAACCGATGTGGTCTATGTGCTTGAGAGCTCCTCTTAGAGCTGTTCAGGGAGTCTTGTGACTTAAACGATAAGATTCAAGGCTTGATTCCTTTGCAGCGATCAAAATTACTCATTTCCTCTCCACCCTCCTAGTTACTGCTGGTGATGGAGGCTTGCTTCTGTTGTGCAGGTAGTCCTGCAGTATGAGGTTCTGTGATGGTCTTTTGTTGCTTGTACCAGAGTACCATATGTTTGGATTCCTTAAATGGGTCTTATTTTTTGCTCATAAACTTTCAGATTTCAGGCCTTCAGCCAGCTGACCAGGCCCTGCTACAGTTCCCATCAGGCCTCTAGACAACTGACTATTGTGCATGCAGAAAGTATGAGCATTTGGGAGCCATCAGATTACTGAACATGTGCAGGCCACATGGACAACACAAGTGCAGTGAGTCCTATGTTTCTCAGACATGTCACACTTGCTACACAGCATGTGCCCAGGAAGTCCCTGACAAGAAATACAGTGACGTTACGCATACCACACCACGTAATATATCTTAAAATTAACTCTCAAACATTCGTTGTGCTTGCATGTTTTGTGAAGAAGGTGTTGGAAGTTCAAAATTGTCTAGAGAAGTGATTTTTCTTTCACTTAACCTCTCCCCAAGCAGTTGCCAGGATCTTCTGTTTTTGTCCACTCTGCCTTTCCTCTGCTCCCAGAACTCAGCTCTCTTCTAGACTGTAAGTATCCTGTATTAAGGATACTATTGCAAGGTGGGGAGGTAGTGATGGAGTCGGTGAGGATATTGATGGCAGGTTCAAGAGGGAAGGCAGCTACAGAACTGCTTAGGTGACAGCAGTGCTTGAATGTAAATATACTCTGAACACCTGTTTAGTAAATGTTCTTCCATACTAAGAGAAAAAAGCAAAACTACTTTCTTACTTGAAAACAAATAGATTAAATAAAAATATTTATGTATTAAATGGTTTCCAAATTGATGCAAAGATGTTCTAAATAAAGTGAACTACTCATTTTCTTAGAGCAACTACTGTATTTCTTATTGCAGAAGCAGCAGGCAAGATTTAAATCCCTGATGAGTAGACAGCACACCTTTGATGATAATCTTGTATGTAAGGAGTTTTACACATCTGGAAATGTTGGTAGTTTCTAATACTTCAGGAAATAGTATGGATAAAAACTGTTCAGCTTTAGATAGCTTCATAAAAATAACCTATTTGTTTAAATTAGTATAAATACAAATAAACACTTTGTAGGTTCAGATTATTCCATAATCTGTTGTTCTGTGCAGTTTTGTGTAACACATGCTGTGCTGACCTCTGCCAACTCCTAAGAGACGAACAGTGACTTGTTTGCCAGCTCCTAGCAATTGCCAGGAGCCAGAAGCCATAGTAGATGTGTGAAGGAAAAACAGCAGAATCCACACTCCGCTGCACTGTGGTATGTCTTGAGAATATGTGACCATCTCCTTTTAAGAGCTATTTTAACTGGAATGTAAGAAAACATGCCTCTTAATTTTTATAATAATTAAATGTATTTCAAGGATAGGCTTGACTTTTGGGTCATCTATTTTTCTGCTATTTTGTCTGGTTCACTTGTGCTTTTCAGGGAAATTTTGTTGTGAGGATTAGCAGTAAAGCACGGAATATGCTGACTGCCATGGATGACAGTGTTGAAGAGGTTTTAGGGAGTTTTTTCAGCATTTCTTAGAATTTGAAGTTCATCACATCTAAACATTAGTAACTTAAAAAAAAAATTAAACATACCATCAGTCTATGATGTTTGCATTAGCTGTAATCATATTTACTTAGTATCCAACAGCTTCTGTACTTGCATCCTGAGGTGAGGGGTGCGTGCCTCTCCATATGGCAATCTTTGTAGCTGAGAAGATGCTTGCTAGTAAACTAGAAGAGGAAGAGAAGTCTTTCTTTGGAATGATGTTGCCTGGCTGCCTAGGATAGTTAGGTTCCAACAAAAGTATTTTCACTGCTTGAATGAGCTAAGGATGTATATCTTCAGTCTGTGTGGAGGAGACTTCAGATGTTTCAGAGTACTTTGTTCTTCCTAAGCAGTGTAATTTCTGTCTTGTCTGGTCTGAACCAGCTGTTCCTTGTTCAAGAGCTGATCCCTTCTAGACTAACACTTGACTGAGGGTGCTTGCCTCAGAATAGATAGTGGTGAGTGTCAATGACATGCCTGGAGCTGTCTGTGCTTTTGTCCTCTCAAGAGGGTAAAGCAGAGGGATATGGTTCAAGCTCCTGCAGTTATCATTGCTGCTTTGGGTACTGTAAGGCTGGAGAGGGCTTTGTTGTGGCTTTGCCCCTTACTTCATCTGTTAATGCTGTAGGTTAGTGATCTTCCTCTGCGTTTTGCTCCAGGAAAGGAGAGGTTCATTTGGGGATCCAGACAGAATTGCACATACCTTCCCAAACTTTTAGTTTCTGTAGATTTGGGAGAGGTGGGAAAATTTCTAATCTTTTCTGAAGCAGCATAAAGCAGCCACTTAAAGGGGTGACAGTCATTTGTCACTGAGCCTTCTCACACTGGATACTGCTATATAAGGACCACTTAACTGAGCTTTGAGTCTAGTCACGTAAGTGGTTCAATCCTACGGCTTGATCAAAATGGTTTCTATATAAAAATGAAATGCCTCATGTAAATAATTCACTATAAAATGAGAAAATTAACTTTATTGCTTTTTCAGACAAAGACCAGGAGAAGGTAATTACAAATTTCAGTAATCAAAACATGAAGCAAATGGTGCCAGAAATGAACAGGTATTTAAGATGTGCTACTGCACACTGGAATGCCATATCCATATCTTATGGTGAACATCTTACAGTGTTGCAAGCCCTTCACTTAAAATACTAAATTTTTATGTTTGTAGAAAAAAGCTGAGAACACATTTTGAGCACAGCCTGAGAACATGAGTCCTAGTGTAACTTAGCCTTGCCAAATCTTTGGAGGGGTTGTGAGGGTTTCATGGTGATGCTGGCTATGATCCTTGTTGAACTGTGAAGGAAAAACTTTTCTCTACCCATAGGAACAGAGCCTAGACTCCGTAGTCATGGACCAAGAGTTTGTGACATAGATGAAGAACAGATTATCTGTGTTCCCAAGTATGTTATGCACAAACATGCCTTTTGAACTGTTTTTAAATGCGCAAAATAAAGAACTAGGTATCTTGAAGCAGAGAGGTTTTCATGCCGTGCATACAGCAGCTTCATTTTGGGTCAGGAGATCACTGTACGTGTATGGTGTACTACAGGGAGAACCGTCCTGTTAATGGGCTAAGACTTACCTTAAAAAAATGCCTTCTTGTGTGTCTCCCAGGACCTGCCATTTTCCAAGTAATCTCTAAATGCTATCAAATTTTCGGGATGTGCTGCATGTTTTGTGCTTTTTTAGTACACTTCAGGTAAAACGTTCTGAGCCTCAAACTATATCAAATCAGAACGGAATTACCACGAGAAGGCAGCCTGCTTTGTCTTATTTCCAGAAAATTTTGCTGAAGCTCAACTTAGGGCCGAAGTTCAGAGCTCGAAGCACAGCAAGGACGCCGGCGAGGTGCGGAGGCGGGGAGCTGCTCGGGGCGGCCTCGGCCCCCGCGTCCGGGGCTCGGCCTGGGAAGGTGAGCGCGGCCGCTCCGTCCTTCCCCCGCAGGACCCCGGCGGCCGGTGAACGTCCTCCTCCGGCCGCCAGAGGGTACTCGGGGAGTGGAAACGGGGGAAACAAAAGGAGGTGAATTCCCCTCGGAGGGAAACTTGAGACCGTTTCACGCAGCGCCGGGCGGCGGTTCCCGTGCTGCAGCCCGCACATTCCTTTCCGAAACCCGAACTGGGGGAGGGGGCGGGCTCGCCCCGATGATGGGAGCTGCATCCCCCCGCCGCGGCGCCGGGCGCGGAAGGGGCTGCGGGGCGCAGCCGGGACGCGTGGTGCCGCCGATCACCTCTCCGCCGGGGCCAGCGCGGCCCCCAAACTTTCGCCCTCCCTCCGCTCCGAAAGTTCGGCAGTTTGGTGACGTCAGGGCCCCCGCAGCCAATGGGCGTTGCGGGTGATATTTTGGGAGGGGGGGAGGGGTGGCACCGTGCCGCGGGCGCTCGCCCGGCTGCTATGCACAGTGAATGGAGAGCGTGCGGCCGGCGGCGAGCGCAGCAGCGGGTGGGAGCGCCGCCGCCGCCGCCTCCGCCCCCTCCGTCTCCCCTCGCCTCCCCTCGCCTCCCCTCGCCGCCTCCCGGTCCCGGCTCCGCCGGCCGCCAGCGCGGGGGTGCGGGCCCGCGGCGGCAGCAGCAGCCGAGCGGCGGGAGGGAGCGCCTGAGGAGCTCGCAGCGGGGCCGCTTTGAATTCCCAGTCATCTCCTCCGCGGGTTACCTGCCCGGCCCAGGTGGGGCGATGCAGAGCGGAGGAGGCTGCTTTGGAGATTGCCGTCGCTTCTGATGGATGTTTTGTGTGTGTTTACCTCCGCTCCCGGTTTCTCTTTCATCTGAGGACGCATCTGGCTCAAGCTCTGTTAAACTATCTGCCTTCTGGTACCGTTCGTAGATAACAGAAAGAAACCTGAGCCCGAAAGGCAATCCCCCACCTTCTTCCACCTAACATAACCTTTTCAGGCGCCTTTGAAGGTTTGCTGGTGCTCCGGCGATGATGGTAGTGGTGGGTTCCCTTGGGCTGTACTAAGAGCCTCTTGTTTTCCCTTTCTTCTTAGAGGCATTTCATCTTTAAGGGCCGGCTGCTTGCGCACACTTTTATACCCACTGAAGTGATCAAGAAACCATGTTGTCTGGTGGAAGAAGTGCGTTTCTGTGCCTTGGAATGGTCGTGAGCTTTTGGAGCTCCATGACTTGGATGCCTGTTGGAGGATGCCCGCATAAATGTACATGTATTGCTTCCAACGTGGATTGTCATGGACTAGGACTCAAAACTATACCGAGGGATATTCCCAGGAATGCAGAGAGACTGTAAGTAAAAACCGTTAAGGGCTCCTCAAGTACTCGTAGAAGCATCTGGGATGAGTTTCTGAACACCTGTCTATTAGTGCAGAGCACATACTAACAGCAGTTTCAGTAATCAAACACGGATTAATGTTTTCAGGAGGGAAGGGGAGGGGCTTTTCAGAAGTTACGGCTATCCTGCTGCTGTTCCTGCTTTTAAAAAAAACAGTTTCTGAGTTTCATGGTTTTTCAGTTTCAGTTATCATCTGATTGGGTTTTGCAGTGACTGGCTTGTAATGGAGTTTAGAGCTCTACCTGGATTGCTCCCAGCAATAATCATTGTCAATGCAAATGCCAATTTAATATGCATTTAGAAACCTGGATGTTTTCACCTGGTGGCTGGTAGCACTTTCTCCTTACTTTCTTAGCACAGTGACTTCATCACCACAGAAAAATCGACTACTGCCATAAACTAATTCAAATGGATAAGAAGTCACATTAAAGCAGCCTCTAATTTTTGTCTTAAACTGCTGTGGGGAAGCTGGTTATTTAATTTCTAATCTGCTTCACGGTTTATGATTTTAGTGTAATGTTGCTTCCAAGTGGGGTGCTTCCAACCTCAGCATGGGAGAATATAATGAACATGTTCATAGTAAATTTCTGTATCATTGGTTCTCATGAGTTTTTTAGTTGATTCTTTTTACTTGCTTAACAAGTTTCTAAGGAGAAAGCTGAACACAAACTTAAGTTCTCTGTTACACTTCTGGCACTCACTTGGTGAGGACGACGGCATCTCTGACGTTGCTTAATGCATAGCATATGGTATATTTCAGAGAATGCCCAGTGCTAGATATGAAGATGGCCAGAATGGAATGTTAAACAGAGCTTCAGCATGGCTCAGTGCTGGGCTCCACGGATGACCTCAGGAAAGTGCAGTTAGTTGTGTCTTATGTGGATTAGCTGGTAACCTAAAATGTCTTTGAACTTGTAAGCAAATGCTGTAGATTGTATGGCTTGACTTCCTATTTTATTTCATTCTGGGTCATAGAGCTGGGGAAACTTCAAACTCTCAAGCCATTTTTCCTCCAAGAAAGCAAGCTAGATAAGGTTACTAAGCTAACAAAGTTTTTGGGCATAGAGTCCTCTTACAGGCTAAGTTCTCTCCCAGAATGAAATTCTATAGCATCCTTGAATGTTTCTAAATGCATTTTATAGTGCTGAGAGCTCTTAAATGATAGCAATATGCAGATTTCTTATTACAGTATTCTACCGTCTTTAATGTTTTGTGGCCATATCAGCCTTCCTTTTAACCCCAGCTGTGTGAACAATAGTTTTCAGGTGTCAGTGTTATGTTACAGAAAGTTTAACTTATGTGCACGAAACTGAGTACTCTCTAAAATTTATGGGCAGCAACCTGGCAGTTTAGAGACAAAAAAAAAAAAAACAACAACCCTGAAACAACAAACCCCACAAACCACTACCAAAGTAGTACACCAAGACAGTCAGAGTAAGTGTGGTAACATGGTAACACAAATGTTTTGTATGCTTCATTGGTGAGATGTACTTGCATGGTTTTAAGAGTCAAAGGTTAGAATTAAACTTTTACATTTCAGGTTAAAATGATTCACAAATGCAAGGCTAGTTGCCACCTGAGAAGAATTTTAAAGTGGTAATTTGTTATTGCCTAAGTTTTAGGGGGACTGAATTAATTTTGTTACTGGGTTTCATTTGTGAGAATGTACTTAACAGAGATGTTCGCTTGCCTTGCCTTCTGTAAGAAGCTAAGCCAAAAGAGTAAGTTTCTTAGCCTTGGTATGTTAAGTGTTAAAAAGAACGAGTGTAATCACTGTGCTCTTGGTCCTGATAATTTTTGGTGTTACTTACAGATTTAAATTTTAGATTAATGGCTGCTTGAAGAACAATAGTAGCCATTTCACAATGTTCTGTTTGAATATTTAACCTCAGAGATATACTACTGATAAATATGAAATGTAGCTGTGTTGGATGTTTTGTTTGTTTGGTTTAGTTTTTTAAAATAGTGTATTATTGGAGCATCCAGTGGCTGAAACCTTGTGGAAATAGCATACAGAGGATCATCTAGTAACACATTATTCCATATTTTTAAATACTGTCTTCACTTTTTATTCTGTTAGTCCATCATTAACCTTTCACTGTTTTTATAGTGTTCCTTGTCGCCTTCATTACAACTGTGTTTTAAAGCTTGTAACAATTATTTCAAATCTAGATTTCTGCTAATTACACTAACTTGAATTTTCTAATGTAAGCAGTAGAGAGAAAAAGACTTTATATTCTTCTGAGTCTAAATTCTGCTCATAGGTGAAACGTCAGCCACTGGATATATCAGAGTATCTCATTTTTCTCTGCAGTCCATGGCAACCTGTAACGCTTTATGACAACACTGGGTTGATGTGTAGTCTTTAACTAGTTTGTTTAACTTTTAAATAAAACCAAATTGATTATATCTGAAATGACAAAGATATTTTTAGTCTCAGAGAAATGTTTATATGTTGGGAGAGTAATTTTAACAAGTTTCTTGATGGCCACACACCAAGTGACTTTTTAGACTCTTACACTATGAAAAGGTCTTCACTTCTTTCTGCATTCTCTTGGGCTAAAAATTCCGCATACCTGTTCAAGTTGGAAACTTTTTGCTTTAATTGATAAGAGATCTAATGGCACCACTTAAAATATTTTGCCATTAAGCTTTTAGAGTTATGTTTGTACAAATGTTACAGATTGTTTGGGCTAGTGGAGCCAAGTTAAATATTATTTAAATTTGTGTTAATGTGAAACCCCAGGAAAACTGAAAATACAACATTAAGAAAAAAATGGGAAATCTCTTGGAGGGGGTGGGGACAGAAAATCTCTTATTAAGAAGTTCTATTAAATGAACTAGCAATCATCTCCTGAGACCTCAAGAAATGGGCATCATCAGAACTTTGACTACTGATTCTTCTTGAGAAATGTGATGCATGCTTTCTTTTCTTGTCTCTTTTTTTTTTTTTTTTTTTAATGCTTTGAAGGTGTAGTTTTTGGAAAGAGTTGTACCTGTGACTTTTGTCTTGAGGGGAATCCACAGATTAACCAGTGATCACAGAAACAGAGTTGTAAAACCACCCTAAACTTTTTTTTACACAGATTCATCTTTAATAGTAGCTTTACAAATATAGCAGGTAGTATTATGTTTGTGTTGCAGTTTACCTTGTTATTACATTCTATGATAGTCTTCTAATTGTGTGGTATAGATTGAAGCTTTTGCTCAGTTAGGTTTCATGAAGAGCTAAAAAGAGCTGAACGTTTTATACTACTGCACAAAGAAATGATTCAGTCTGGAGAAAATAAGGGGTGAAACAAATATTTGTCAATTCCAAGGAGTAACTTCCATTTACCTTTGTTCTACAGAAGGAACCCTCAGAACAGCCATCATCTCACACAGGAAGAGACAGACATGAAATTAGGGCTAAGACTTCTCCCCAGATTGCAAGATGTGATGCTCCACAGAGGACCTTGTACATGAGCAGGATGATGTAGCTGACTTTGTGGCTTGTCATGAGTATTTACTGATCCATTCCACATTTGCTAAGTAACTTAACATCCTACCAAAAAAAGAAGTTCATAGACCTTTTGTGTTGTGGAGAAAACTAATAATTTAATAGTTAACTTTTGGGGGTGGGCACAGTGATTCTTTTATTTAAGCTATGCAACTGATAAGTGTTTTGTGCTAATAAAGGAAGCAGAAGTTAAGGTTTAGAAATTAAGAATATGTAAATACATCCATAAAAATCTTGACTCTTTTACCTTTCTGAAAAGTTCCTTAGGATTGCTTCATCAAACTCTAATCAGAGTTTGCGTAGCAGCCATTCAGTTCCTATATGTGATTCTCTATGTAATTTTCTTCAGTGGAAATGTTTTCTGTATATGTGAAATATTATACATGTGGCTTTTTATAACACTTAATAATGCTGATAGTCAAGTTTAGTTTGAGATGATGTGTAAAGGCAG